>JAKSZT010054268.1:368316-423900 GCA_026826555.1 Tolypeutes matacus | reverse complement strand
AATTGGGAACGGTAGGGGGTGAAGCAAGGTTGTCCAAATAAGGCAATGACTGGGGCGAGAGCTCTGATTGGTGAGAAGGGACAAGGAAGAGGGAAAGGGGGAAGAAAGGGGGGAACGGGGGAGGGGGTTGTGTAGGCGCGGCCACAGCCAGGCCTGCGGTCTGCAGATTATGCCGCGTAGGCGAGGCTATTACAAGGCTTGCGGCATGCAGATACTGCACTAACCTTTGTTATTTCCTTCTTTCTACTTCCTTTGTGATTAGTGTGTTGTTCTTTTTCTAATTCCTCCAGGTGTGCAGTTAGGTCTTTGATTTTAGCTTTTTCTTCTTTTTTAATACAGGCATTCATGACAATCAATTTCCTTCTGAGTACAGCTTTTGCTACATCCCACAGGTTTTGACATATTGTGTTGTCATTCGCACTCGTTTCAATGTAGTTACTGATTTCTTTTGAGATTTCCTCCTTAACCCAATGTTGGTCTAAGAGTGTGTTGTTTACAATGTTAGTCTAAGAGTATATCATTTAACTTCCATGTCTTTGTGCCTAATATGGTTCTGTGTCCCTTACTGATTTCCATCTTCATTCCATTTTGTTCAGAGCAATTACTTTGTTTAATTTAAATCTTTCTGCATTGAGAGTTGTTCTGTGGCCTAGCATGTGGTCTATCCAGGAGAATGATCCTTGTGCTCTCAAGAAGAATGTATATTCGCTCTATTTGAGTGTAATGTTCTGTGTATATATATCAGATCCAGATCCTCTAATATATTGCTCAAGGTCTTTGTTTCTTTATGGATTCTCTTTTGAGATGTTTTGTTTAATGATGATAATGGTGTATTAAAATCTCCTACTATAATTGCAGAGACATCTATTTCTCCACTTAGTTTTCCAGTGTTTATCTCATGTATTTTAAGGTGCCCTTGTTAGGCGCATAAATGTTTAAGATTGTTCTTTCTTTTTGATTGATTACCTCATATATATATAGTCTGTCTTTGTCTCTTACAGTAGTTTTGCATTTAAAGTATATTTTGTCCAATATTAGTATAGCTACTCCCACCCCTTTTTGTTTTTTGTTTGTTTATAAAACTGTTTTCCAACCATTCACTTTCAGCATCCTTGCATCCCTGCATCTAAGGTGGGTTACTTGTGGACTGCATATAGATGGGTGATATTTCCTTATCCATTCTGCCAATCTGTGTCTCTTGACTGGTGAGCTTAATTAATTAACATTCAATATTATTACTGTCAATGAATTACTTATATTAGCCATATTTTCTTTGGGTTTATGTATGCCATATGTTGTTTTTATTTCTCTTTTTAGTTGTTCTTACACTCTCTTCCAACTCTCTCTCTCCTGTTTTTTTCCTTTTGACCTGCAGTACTCCCTTTAGTATTTCGTGAAGAGGAGGTTTCTTATTGACATACTCTATTTCTGTTTACCTGTGAATTTTTTTTCCCACAGATCATTTTTGAATACCAGCTTTGATAGATAGAGAATTTTTGACCAGAAGGTTTTTTTTTTCTTTATCACTTTAACTATGTCATACCACTGCTTCTTTCCTCCATGGTTTCAGAAGAGAAATCAGCACTTAATCTTATTGAACTTCCCTTGTATGTAATGGTTCTCTTTCCTCTTGATGCTTTCAGTATTCTCTTTTTATCTTGAGCACTGGACAATTTGACAAGTATATGTCTTGGAGTAGTAGTGTTAGAATTTATACTATTTGGGATGTGATGTGCTTCCTGGATATGTATATCCATACCCTTCAATAAGGTTGGGAAGTTTTCAGCCATTATTTCCTTCAATACTACTTCTGTCCTCTTTCCCTTCCCTTCTCCCTCTGGGAATCCTATAATGCATATGTTTGTGTATTTGGTGTTTTCATGTAAATCCCTAAATACCTGTTGGAATTTTCCTATCTTTTTATCCATCTGTTCTACTATCTGTCTGATTTCAGTTGTACTGTCTTCCACATCACTAATTCTTTCCTCTGCCTATTCAAATATGCTGTTATGTGCTTCCAGTGTATTTTTGATTTCTGGGATCATGCTGTTCATCACCATCATATTCATTATATTTTATGTATGTTTACAGTTTCTTCAGTATGTTTTCCCAGTGTCTTCTTAATATCCTTAATCTCTTCCTTCATTTCATTATGTTGGTTCATGATATTTGTTTGGACATCTCCAATTGGTTGTTCCATGTTCTGTGTCTCCTCTTTGTTTTTAGTTTGTTTGTTGGACTGGGCCATGTCTTCTTGTTTCTTAGTATGGCTTGTAATTTTTTGTTGGTGTCTAGGCATCTGTTTATCTTGATGGTTTTCTTCCATTGATTAGCTTCTCTCTCTATGGTTTTATTTTGTCATTTGTGCATGTGGTAAGGTTTCATTTTGACACTTCATTCTTCTTATTCTATTTCCTTGTTGTTGTAACTTGTTTTGGCTTCTTAATCTCTTTGTCCCTCACTCTCCTAGGAGTTTTAAAGCAGTGTACTGGCCTGGTGTACCCCGAAGTAGGTCACCAAGGCAAACTTTGGCTCTTTCTCCATTGTTCTAGGGAGAGCTGAGCCTTATCGGCCTAACCCATCGATCATGTTCCCGAACTACAGGGCATTGTTTTTGCATGCAAACAACACCCACAGCTTCAGCTGCTGCTGCAGTTTCTGGCTCCTGCTTTATTTCTTAAGAGATAAAATGCTCACTAGAAGCATGGAATGCATTTCTTAGCTGCATGTAGCATTGGTTTCAAAGATAAGTTCTCAGAAGTTATAGATTAGATTCAGGCTTGCATAGGAAAATAGAATTAAACTTGGCTGTGGAGGAATCTGAAAAATAATGAAGTGTACTCCTAACGAAGAAAATGTTGGGATCCAGGTATTTAGATAAACTAATGGTTAACCAACAAAGAATAGAATCAAACTCACCTGGACAGTGGGGACCTGGAAGGAATGTCAACACCAAAGCTCAAAATCCAGCCCCAATACACATGCATCCCAACCCCCAAAGATGCATGAAATTAATGAGTGGACCCTGAGGGTAATCAGCTTAACACACTGGGATTCAACTGGTCTGCACACTCTTTTCTAACTTACTCCCCCATGATATTCAGTGGAAAATGCTCTTAGTCAAAGTTTTCTTTTTTATCAAAAGTATTTAAATACAATGCACATATGCCATAAATGTAGATTCTGGATGAACTTCCAGTATATTTGCTAGTTTCACTTTTTAGGTTTTGGGAGAAGTGACAGACAGATTGTAGGAGATTAATTCACCCTGATAGATCCTTAAAATAAGTTTTTGTTTTAAAATTCAATAATCTATTCCATGGAATGTGTCAAAACTATCGGATAAAATATTACCTATCAATAAACTATTATTATCTGAGAACCATGCATCCATTCATCTATCTAATCACTTATAAACATTTACTGAACCACTTACTATGAGCCATAATTTGTGAATAAAATACAATCTCTGTCCTTAGGGAACTCATAGACCTGGTAGGAGAGACAAGCAAGAGTCATATGTCAATTTCAAAATAGCATCACAAGAATTATGGTAAGTAGGAATAAGGTCTAAGGTGGTTGGATGAAGAAGGAAGCTGTCCTTGAGGAAGTAATCCAAGATTTGTGACATAGTAAAAGAAGCAGTCAGCAGGACATAAATCATGCACATATAAGTTCAGAAACAGACAAACAAAATAAATGGACATACATACAAATAAACCCTAAGATAGGGTTATCAAGGAAGCTTCTGATATTTGGAGATTTATTTGTGGAACTAGGGTAGAGGATAGATGTGAGGTTGGGGAAATAGACATGGACAGATTATGAAAAATAAGGAGTCTAAACTTTTATTGTGAAGGGGTAGGGGTCATTTAGGAAGTTTAAGCAGGTTCTAACTAATCCAATCTCTCAGAGAATGCCTGTCTCCTCTCATTTCTTTTATTCTCGCAACTGCTTGCTATATTTATCACTTTCCCTATATTTATCCTATTTCTGTCACTTCCCTCATTTTGCTCTCTTTTTTCAACATTTCCATAATTTTTTACCTATGAAATATATCTAACAAGCCATACATATACAACCAGAAAGAGTAGTCTGTAGTGTACAGTAATATATTAATAACCTTCCATCAAATGTGAAAAAAAGGAAGCATGCTGAGTTTAAGAAACTAGACAAAAAGAGCCACATATTGTTTTATTTCATCTATGCAAAATATAAACAGAAATAAATTATAGAGATGGACATATATTAGCAGTTATGTATGGCAGGGAAAAGATAGAGAGCTTTAGAAGTGACTACTAAGGAGTAGGGGGTTTTGCATGTTCACTTGGTTTGCTTTTGGTGTTTGTTTTTTTAATGAAAGTACTCTAATATTGATTGAAGTGATGAATGCACAACTCTGTGATTATACCAAATGTCACTGTGTACTTTAGATGAATTGTATGGTTTATGAATATGTTTCGATAAAATTGATTTTAGAAAATGCAAAAAAAAGAAAAGAAATGTAATATTTGTAATTTAGGATAGACCCACCACTCTGGTATTTGCTCCATAATGTCAGTTTTGATTTTTGATGAGAGAATTCTATTAAAATTTAAACTTCATTTTATTTATTTCAATGTTTGTGTGTTAGTTCTTAATGTAATATGACATCCACTTTGAATGACTCCTTTTGTATTTTCAAAACCAATGCTTTTAAAAATAAACATTAATAATTTTTAAAGTACATCTCAACTGCAGAAGTAAACATTTAGGGACGTTATAGTAATCCTTAGTATATCTTTTAAGACATTAATAATTTTCCAAAATTTGGCATTTTTCCTTTAAGATATTTTTATATACGCTTACACTGAATCACACAACTGTTTCTATTATCCAATTTTTTTTTCACATCCAATCTCTGGAGAATTCATTATAAATTACCTTTCTTTGTTCCTTTCAGATAATACACAAAATATATGAAATTTTGTTCCTGGAACTTTCTACCTATAGACCAATGGAGCATTTCCTCCTGGCCTTATCTACCCTTTTAGGTATAGAAATTGTCTAGGAAACTTCGTGGCTATGTTTACAGTAACTCTGATGCTCATTTGCATCTCCTAGGTAATTCCTGTTATCTAGCCTCTCATTTATTGATTTGAGTCTTTCTACTGTAATGGTTCTGAAAATGATTTCTGACCTGTTTTCTGGGCACAAAAGCATATCATTCCAAGGGTGCATCATGCAGCTATTTGTCCTTCATGTCCTGGTGGATCTGAGATGGTGCAGCTCATAGCCTTGGTTTTGGATGGTTATGTGGCTATTTTTAAGGCCCTCCACTACCTGACCATCATGAGCCCATGGATATGCATTTTGCTTCTAACTGGTGCTTTGATAATTGGCTTGATTCACTCTGTGACCCAGTTAGTTTTGTTGTCCATTTGCCTTTTGGTGGCCCTAATGAGATAGACAAATTTTACTATGACTTTACTTGGTTTATCAAACTTGCCTGCACAGACACCTACACATTGGAGTTCAGGTTTCCTGCCAAAAGTGGGTTCATTTCCATGGGTACCTTCCTGTCAATATAATAGATTTTTTCCTTTGGCCTATTCATATTTATCTATGTGTGGCCATTACCCACTGTGACAGTGGAAAAATTTCTCACCATTTTTTACTTTCTGATTACACCCAAACCCAGCCATTTGCAAATTGAGGAACAAGTACATGAAGATGGCAGTGAGAACACTGAGTTATCAACTCCTTAATTTGAAGAAGGCTGCCTAAGAAAGTGATGAGAAGACAAATTATATTGTATATTTTCCAACCATTTCAAGTAAAACAAATACTTATTCATAATTAAGCTCACCTTACACATATTCATGGTGTGTGCTGTATAGACAATCTTATTGGAATAAATATGCTAAGATGCCAGAAAATATTGTAGTGTTTTATCCAAATGAAAAGTTATTTATGTGATTATGTATTTTATTGCTCATTTATGGACTATTTTAATGTATTATAGAACTTTTAATACAGAAGGCATATATTTTTGGTGAGGTCATATTTTAATATCTTATAGATGATTTTGAAATGTTTTAAGAAATTCAAACCAAAATACTCTATTCACAGAACTGCCATTGGATATTGATATTTTCCTCTACTTATGGATTGGGAAATTTTCTCATTTAAAAAGAAAAATAAGCTCTTTTTTTATTTTTCCTTTGAAACAAAACAATGCCTTGCTTCATCTTGATTTATGTTTTATGATCATTACTTTATTACTTATATTGAAAAATGTTCAAAAGGAGTGGTGGCTGGCCCTCAGGGATGGTCTTGGGTCATGTCCTCTCCATTCCTGAATTCGTTGGCCTGAGCGATTCTTCTGAGGTAGTAATAGCTGGGGCCAACCCAGTCATTGAGGAATGACAACCAGAAATCACCTCTGTCTCATCCTTGGGTACAATTTTAGGATTAGCTAAGTATTGTTTGAGCATTCCTGGGTCTGCATGGTATAACCTTGTGGGTCAGTAAGCAAGCCTATTACCCATGCAGCCAGAGTGAACATGGACATTGCATCAATTGGCAAATACTGCTTCTGGAACTTCTTTTGTATCATGACAGCCAGACTTGGTGCTATTTCTCCCTTATTGAGAGATTTCATAATGCTTTCTCACAAAGCTTGCTCTATGTAGTGTTTGCCAGCTTGGGTGTTGTACCTTGTGTGGATAATGGACACTCATGGCAGGTAAAATGAAGTCATTTTTTGAAGTGATTGGCATCTACCTGACGTAGCATCCTTTCTCCTCTAACGGTGACCCATATCATTCCACTGCTTGGTTGGGAATGATAATTCCTACTTCTTGGTGTCTACAGTAGTAAAGTGAAGTGGTCCTATGTAATTAATACGGCCACGTCAGAAGAGTTTAACTCCACTTTGTAGAACATGACTCCATCTATGGAATGCTAATGTTTAGTGTTTAAGCACAAGCCAAAGCCTTTAGTAGCTATTTTGCTTGGTGATGGGTCTAGATGTAATCTTTTTTATGTGCTTACTCCATCAGGGCAGAAGAGCCTCTGAAGCCTGATGTGCTATAGCTCCAGATCTCCCCGTGCTGGGGGATACACAGGGAGCGTAAGTGGGCAGACTCTGAGTGACCCAACAGATAGCCGTATAGGAATAAATTTTAGGAGTATAATAGCAGTTATCTCTCACCCACGTTGTCAGGGAAATCTGTGTGCACATACTGAGCAGTTGTGGCCTTGTAAGTGCTTCTGTTTGTATAAAAGCACAATAAACAATCAGGATTTTCCTTAATCCAAGGACTCAAAGAGGCATATTTTGAGGTATCCAAGTCCTCTAATCTGAAATTCATTCCCAGTAGGACAAGGGCATGATGTGGGAAATGGCCTAATGTGCCAATTCTAACACATGTGGTTTGCAGCTGATATGATTTTGTATGTGTTCTGTAATGAGAGAGATGTGGGATGTGCTACCTCCAGAATAAAAATAAGCCTCATAGGTGTTGTGCATGTCTTAATGTCTGTGGTGGGCTTGTGTTTGAAGGTGGTAGGAATCATTGGGGGAGCTTCAAATGATGCCTAAGAATTTGACAGAATTTGAGTTTCCTTGTATTTTATGGGGTGCTGTTGCCCAACCTCATTTCTATAAATGATGTGTGATTGTGGCTAGGTCTTCTTGGAAGCCCTCTTTAGAGTCATGACCCTTTAATTGGGTGTCAGCTATGTAATGCCAATATTAAGTGTGTGTGTGTGTTTTTTAAGTCTTGGTGGCAGTGGTTAGGAATTATTTATGTATTTTTTTAAAATTTATTTTAGGTATGGGCACTAAGTAAAGCATGTTGGCCTAGTCACTTACAATAATGCAATTGCCCATGCTTTTGTGTATATCTTTCAATAATTAGTTGATGTTATGAATGGAAGCTTTGATGGACAGGACTTGTGCATTAAGGTTAGCTAAAGTGAAGATTAATTGCCCTTCATTGTAAGGATTTAAGAAGTGGTCAAACAGTGCTATTGCATAGGGAAATAGTACGTATTCACTCTTTAAGGAGATCTTGGATTTTAGGATGAAGCCCCAAAACATCTTGTTTCAGGTAATGTAGTATTATTTATCACCATAATTGGTAGGGGCAGTTCCACGGGGGCCCATTTGGCATGGACCACTGTTTTAGTTTGCTAAAGGCTGCCAAGCAATACCAGAAATGTCTTGGCTTTTGCAGTGGGGATTTAATAATTTAAAACTTACATTTCTGAAGCCATGAAAGTATCCAAATCAAGGTATCAACAGAAAATGATTTATTCCTGAGCTGCACCTGTGGGCGACCAGGCACATGGTGGCAATTGGGCACATGATGAAATCTTCTCATCACTTCACTCTCCTCTGGGCCTCACTGCTTTCAGCTTCTGGCTAAAGTGCCTTCTTGTCGCTTCTTTGTTCTGTTGATTTCAACTTCAGGCCCCCGGGGCTTTCTTTCTCAGCTTCTGGATTCCTGTTTGTCTGAGCAGCTTTTTTCTGTGTCTGTGGCTTTTTATTCCTCTGTTTATAAAGGACCCCAATAAGAAGATTAGGACCCACCCTGGGTCATGCAATCTAATGAACAGCCCTTACCTGAAGTAATTTAATCAAAAGTTACCACCTACAACAGGTTTATATACACAGAAATTTATTAGTTCTAAGGAAATGATATTCTGGGGTGACCCAGCAACAAACTGTCACATCCCCTGAAGAAGCCAAATAGTTGATCTTATTCCAAGAGATAAAAGATATGATAAAGCATCTATAGCTATAGTGGGGAAAGTGAGAGTAAACGATCCAACCATTAGGGGTAGTTGTTTAATATGAATTATTCCAATAGTCTCAAATATCATCAGAGTGGGGGACTGGACCTTTGATCTGCAGGAGGAGTTGGGGGTTTTCTATAAGGGTCTCCTATAGAGTGGCCACCTGGGCCTGATATCTCAGGATCCGTCTCCCATATCCTGTTTAATAGTTCCACCCTGTCCATAGCCTTGTGGATAATATGAGCCATTCTGATGAGGTTGAAAACCACTGCCAGGTAATGTGGGGGAGAGGGCAACAAAAGAAAGTTTTCCATGACTTGTTGTCAAAGGAGACCTGCCTAGAACCAGAGATGAACTCCAGATCTCTTTTGTCTAAATGGTCAAAGAAATGAGCTCATTGCTTTAGCTCAATATTTTTAAGTAGCAATCGGGACTCATTAATTGTCAGTGGACAACTGCCTTGACTACAATACATGCTATGGAGATTGCTGCTTATTTTTAAAGGTCTATAGGGAAGGAACCTTCATTAGTTCGCTTCTTCATATGCTATAGTCAACCTATAAGTTGTTACTATTATTTCTGTAAACAGTTATCTTTTAAATCAATTTCTTTAAAAATTAAATTTTACTTTACATTCATATTTCCCTTCTCAGATTCTTTTGTTTTTTCAATCTAAGTTTCTGAACTATATCAATTTCCTTCTGTCTGAAGAACTTCTTTTTACATTCATGTAAGTTAGGTCTGCTATTGATGAATTCTCTCAGTTTTGGTCTCTGAAAGTGTTTTTATCTCCTTTACATTTTTAAAAATCAATTTTATTGATACATATTAAGCATAAACCCTTCTGAAGTGTGCAAACATTGGTATTTGGTACAATCACATATTTGTGCATTCATCACTTAATTCTTAGAGCACTTTCATTTTTTCAATAATATTAATAAGAGAAAACAAACAAAACTCAAACTTCTCAATCTCTATGCTTCCCCTGCCATACATAGCAGCTATTCTCTTTCCTTCTCCCAAGTATATTTGTATTCATATTTTATACAAACCATCTTATATATGCAATAGCACCCATATTTGTCTTTTGTATGAGATTTCACTATCTTATACACCGCATATTACAGCTTTTACTTCTAATAATATACATGACCTTAGGTTTTCCCTTTCAACCACTGTCATACCCATATAATAGCTGTGCTGTACAAATACCATGATGTGCTTTTACCATTTCTATTCATTTTCAAAGCTTTACAAAGAACCTTTTATCCAATTCTGCATAGATTAACCCTCAGCTTTCCATTCTGTACCCTCCTTCTATTTTCTGGTGACCTATATTCTAATTATTAACTCCATGAATTTATACAATATATTTAGTTCATAATAGCACAGTCATACCATATTTGTCCTTTTGTGTCTAACATGTTTTGTGTCTAAGCATGTTGCACATGCTTCATGACTTCATTTCTTCTTAACACTGCATAATATTCCATTGTGTGTATACACCACAATTTGTTTATCCATTCATTGGATGATGGACACCTTGATTGTTTCAAACTTTTGGTAATCATGAATAATTCCACCAAGAACATCATTATACTAATGTCTCTTTGTGTATCTGCTCTCAATTCTTCTAGGTATCTACCTCGGAATAGTATTGCTGGGTCATGTGGTAAGTCTATATTCAAATTCCTTAGGAACTGCCCAACAGTCCTCCACAGTAGAGGTATCATTCTACAGTGCCACCAACAGTGAATAAGCATTGTTATCTCTCGTCATCCTTTCCAACAGTTACAGTTTTCAGACTTTTTAATCGGCCAGTCTAATAGGTGTGAAATGATATCTCCTAGTACTATTGATTTGCATTTCTTAAATCGCTAATGATGTTGAACCTTTTTTCATATGTTTATTGGTCATTTGTATTTCTTCTTCAGACAATTGTCTCTTTAAGTTTTTGCCCATTTTTTAATTGGATAGCTTGTCTTTTAGTTGATCTCTATATATCATGGATATTAAACCCTTTTTGGATATGTGATTGCCAAATAATTTCTCCCATTGAGTCAGCCTTTTCATCCTTTCATCCTTTGAGGTGTGAGAGTGGTTAATTTTGAGGAGTTCTCACTTATCTAATTTCTATTTTGATGCTTGTGCTTTGGGTGTAAGGATTATGAAACTACTGCTTACCACAAGATATTGAACATGTTTCCTACATATTCTTCTAGGAGTTTTATGGTTGTCACTTTTATATATTTTTTGAGTTAATTTTTGTATAAGGTGTGAGTTATGGGTCCTCTTTCTTTCTTTTGGCTATGCCTATCAGGTTTTCCAAGCACCATTTGTTGAATACACTGTTCTGGCCCAAATGCAAGGACTTGACAGACTTGTCAAAAATCACTTGACTGTAAATTTGACAGACTATTTCTGAGTTTTCAATTTGGTTCCATTGGTCAGTGTGTCTGTCTTTATGCCAGTAACACACTGTTTTTACCACTGTAGCTAAGTAATACACTTTAAATTCAGGAAGTGAGAGTCCTCCAACTTGGTTCTTTTTTAAGACACTTTTGGCTATTCGGGGACACTCATCCTTCCATTTCTGGAAAAAAAAAACCTGTTGGATTTTTATTAAGATTGTGTTGAATCTGTAAATAAGTTTGGATAGAATTGACATCTTAATGATATTTAGTCTTCCAGTCCATGACACAGAATGTCCTTCCATTTACTTAAGTCTTCTTTGGTTTATTTTAGCAATGCTTTGTAGTTTAATGAATAAAGGCCTTTTATGTCCTTGGTTAAGTTTATTCCTAAATATTTGATTGTTTTTTTCAGTATTATAAATGAAATTTGTTTTCCTGATTTCCTCTTCAGATTGCACATCAGTAGGGCGTAAAAATACTATTGATTTTTGTGTTTCATTCTTGTATACAACCACTTTGATAAACTCATTTATTAGTTCTAAAAGCTTTGATGTAGCTTTTTCAGGAGATTCTAGATCTAGGATCCCATATCAGTGAATAGTGAAAGTTTTACATCTTCCTTGCAGATTTCGGTGGTTTTTATTTCTTTATCTAGCCTAATTGCTCTAGCTAGAACCTATAGTGCAATACTGAATAACAATGGTGACAGTGGGCATCTTTGTCTTCTTCCTGATCTCAGTGGGAAAGCTTTCAGTCTTTCACCATTGAGTAAAATGCTAACTACAGGTTTTTCATTTATGCACTTTACCATATTGAAAAAGCTTCCTTTTATTTCCATCTTTTTGTTGTATTTTTATCAGGAAAGATAAAAGATAAAGATATATTTTGTTATATGCCTTTTCTGCATCAATTGAGAGGATCATGTGATTTTTGTTCTTCAATTTATTAATGTGGTTTATGACACTAATTGATTTTCTTGTGTTGAACCTCTCTTGCACACCTGGGATAAAACCCACTTGATCATGGTGCATAATTCTTTTAATGTACTTTAGGATTCTCTTTGCAAGCCTTTTGTTGAGGATTTTTGCATCTTTATTAGGGATATTGGTCTGTAATTTTCTTTTTTCATATTATCTTTATCTGGTTTCATAATTAGGGTGGTTCATAGAATTTGTTTGGTAGCATTCGTTCCTGTGCAGGTTTTGGAAGAGCTTCAGCGAGATTTGTATTTTATCAT
Source organism: Tolypeutes matacus (assembly GCA_026826555.1). NCBI lineage: Eukaryota > Metazoa > Chordata > Mammalia > Cingulata > Chlamyphoridae > Tolypeutes > Tolypeutes matacus. Next base: position 411,465 of record JAKSZT010054268.1, on the reverse strand, counting down.
CTTTAAATGATTGGTGATATTCACCTGTGAAGCCATCTGGTCCCGGGCTTTTCATCTTTGAGAGGTTTTTGATTACTGTTCAATCTCTTCATTTGTTATTGGTTTGTTGACTTCTTCTATTTCTTCTAGGGTCAGTGTAGGTGGTTTTTGTGTTTCAAGGAATGTTCTCATCTCTTCTAAATTGCCTAGTTTTTAGCATAAAGTTGTTCATAGTATCCTCTTATGTTCTCTTTTATTTCTGCAGGGTCAGTGATAATGGCCCCACTCTCATTTCTAATTTTATTTATCTGTGTCTTCTCTCTTTTTTTCTATGTCAGTCTACCTTAAGTTTTGCCTATTTTGTTGATCTTCTCAAAGAACCAACATTTGGTTTTGTGGATTCTCTCTTTTGTTCTCAATTTCAGTTATTTCTCCCTAATCTTTATTATTTTTTCCTTTGGCTTGGTTTAGGATTAGTTTGCTGTTCTTTTTCTAGTTCCTCCAGGTGTGCAGTTATAGATTCAATTTTAGATTTTTCATGTTTAATGTATGCATTGAGGGCTATAAATTTCCCTTGCAGCACTGCCTTTGTAGGTTTTGATAGTTATGTTCTAATTTTCATTTGTCTCAAGATATTTGCTGAATTCTCTTGCAATCTCTTCTTTGACCCTCTCATTAGCTGAGTGTTTTATTTAATTGCCATATATTCATGAATTTTCCTTTTTTCCATCCATTATTGATTTCCAACTTCATTCTGTTATGAGAAAAAGCTTTTTGTATAATTTCAATTATTTTAAATTTATTGAGACTTACCTTGTGATCCAACATATGAACTATTTTGGTGAAAGATCTATGAGCACTTGAAAAGAACATAAGTTCTGCTACTTTGAGGTGCAATGATCTATAGATGTCTGTTAGGCCTCATTCATTTATCATATTATTCAGGCTTTGTTTCTTTATCCTCTGTGCAGATGATGTATCCAATACCGAGAATGGTGTATTGAAGTCTCTAACTATTATTTTAAAGATATCTATTTCTCCCTTCAGTTATGCCACTGTATGCCTCATGTATCTTGGGACACTCAGGTTAGGTGAATAAATATTTAGTATAATTATTTCTTCTTGTTGATTGCCTCTTTTATTAATATATAATGACCTTCTACATCCCTTATAACAATTTTGCATTTTTGCATTTAAAATCTATTTCACCCAATATTAGCATCACTACTCTAGCTTTTATTGGTTATATTTGCATGGAAAATCTTCCAAATTTTCACTTGTAACCTGGTACTGTCCTTATGTCTGAGATGGGTCTCTTGTAGACAACATATAGAAGTCTCATATTATTTTATCCATCCTATTAGTCTAAGTCTTTTGATTGGGGAGTTCAAGGCCTTAGCATTCAATATTATTAATGTAAAGACATTACTTACTTCATTATTTTGTCCTTCAGCTTTCTATTGTCATATTGTTCTATTTTCTGCCTTTTTATCCTTTAATTTACTCTTCCTAATAATCTTCATTTCTAAATTCTTCTTCAAATCTCCCATCTTTGTTTTTTTGTTTGTTTTCTTTGTTTGTTTGTTTGTTTTGTTTGTTTTTTCCTTTCAAGCTTCAGTACTCCCTTTAATATCTCTTGTAATTCTGGTCTCTTGGTAACATACTCTATCAGGTTGTTTTTTTTTTTTTTTTTTTTTTTTGTCTTTGAAGACTTTGAAGACTTTGAATTCACCTTCTTTTTTGCTGGATATAGAATTCTTGGATGGCAGTTTTTTCTCCTTCAGTAACTTAATTATATCATGGCACTTTCTTCTTCTGTGGTTTCTGATGAGAGGTCAGCACTTAATCTTATCGAGTTTCCCTTGTATGTAATGCTTTACTTTTCTCTTGCTGCCTTCTGAAATTTCTGTCTTTCATAAGGGTTGGGAAGTTTTTGGTCATTATTTTCTCAAATATTCTTTCTGTCCCTGTTCCAGTCTTTTCTCCTCCTGGGACACTGTACATTTTGTATTGTCATTCAACTCTCTGAGACACTGGTCCATTTTTGCCATTCTGTTCTCTTTCTATTCTCCTGTCTTTTCCAGTTCAGATGTTCTGTCTTTGAAATCACTAATTCTGTCTTCAGGAAATACATATCTGCTCTTATGTGCCTCTGCATATTTTTGGAGAAATATAGACTATAATGAGCTTATGACATTATGGCCAGCAATGGAAATATCACAATGGATTATTACAAGGCACTATAAAAACCTCTGTGAGTTTTCATTGCAAATATTTGATTCGTATTGTCCTCTGACCGTAACTCTTCCAGGCCATAAATTGTAGGGGACTCCATGTATTCTGAGGTACTACCACAATCCCAGATATATTGTGAACACAAAATAGATTTGGGGGCCAAGTGAACAAAAGGAAGCATAGATATACATATACATGAGAAACAAAGGAAAACAGTCAATGCCATTAGTTTAGGCTTTTCAAAAATTTTTCCAGAAGGGTTTATAGCAACTAATATGAAGAACATTGAGTGATCATGAGAGCAATTGTCTAAGAGAGAGAGCAGTGAGAAAAGGGACAGAAGGGTAGAACACAAGGAAACTGGAGAGAATAGTACTTTTCTGGATGAATAGTAAACATTTCAAGCTGGGATTGGTCTAAGATCAATTTTATTTTAAATGTTTGAAAAAGAATTTGAACAGAAAAATTATCTATTGGAAAAGATAAATATATCCCCCAAACTATAAACAGAAAGATGATGGAACATAATAGGTCTGAAGAAATTGCATAAGATATGAATATCTCCCAACTTGCCAAAGGAAAAAGAAAAAGAGTCACTGTTGGAAAAAAATGGATATAAAACATGACAAGTGAAAAACTAGTATCTTGGTTACTTTAAGAAAAAGGGTATGAGGAAATGTATGGATAGCTTGAAAGACAATATTAAATTGATAATTTTGAGAAACAAAAAAGTGTGGAAACAAAGTGGAAAGAAATGACTATAATTAGCATATACGAGTCAACATATATTTTAAATTAAGGTTTTATTTGTATAAATCCTTCATTATTCATAGGGAAGAAGAATATTTTTAAAGAATATGGTAATACTCAAATGCACTTTTGGTAAATTAAATCAAACAATCTAAAATAGCAAATACAAGAATTTACAGCCACATCATCATTGGGATAGAGACTATATTATATAATTTATGAGATCTTTCTAAAAATCACTATTAGTCTGAACATTCTCTTCATTGCTGCCTTCATATCTTTATTCCTGAATGTGTAGATGACTGGATTAAGAAAAGGAGTAAGAACTGAATCAAAGATAGCAAGAAACTTGTCCATCTGTGAATTGGGGTGTGGCCACGTATAGACAAACATGGTCGGACCAAAGAACAAAAGGACCACTGTGATATGAGCTGACAGAGTGGAGATAGCCTTGGATGAACCACCTGAGGAATGCTTCCAAACAGTAAACAGGATGAAGATGTAGGAGATGAGAAGAATGGAGAAAGAACCAACACAGATAAAGCCACTATTGATAGTGACCATAAACTGCAACCTGTAGGTATCTGTACAGGCCAGTCTGAGGAGTCGGGGAAGGTCACAGTAAAAGCTCTCCAATACATTAGGGCCACAGAACGGTAAATTCACAATAAATGCCAGTTGGAATAGTGAGTGACTGACTCCAAGGGCCCAGGCAGCAGCCAGAAACAACATGCACATCCGTGGGCTCATGATGGTCAGGTAGTGCAGAGGCTTACAAATGGCCACATACCTGTCAAAGGCCATGGCTATGAGCAGCACCATCTCCACACCACCAATGACGTGGATGAAGAAGATCTGAGCAATGCAGCCTCCAAAGGAGATGGTTTTGTGCTTTCTGAAAAGGTCATATATCATTTTGGGTGAAGTGACAGAGCAGGCTCCTATGTCAATGAAGGAGAGACTGGCCAGTAGAAGGTACATGGGGGAATGTAAGTGAGAATCAGTGGTCACAGAAAACACAATGAGGATGTTTCCAATCATGCTTGCCACATAGAGCACAGAGGAGAACACCATGAGGAGAAGTTGAATCTCCCATGTATTGGTGAATCCGAGAAATACAAACTCAGACACCGTAGAGTGGTTCCCTCTATCCATTGATCCAGCCACCCAGACTGCTGCCGGAATTATGAGAACTAAGAAAATGAGGAGGTAATTTGCATTATTGTGGATGATAATGGAATTAATCATTAATTTTGCAGTATTCATGTTATGAATGAGAACTACCTGATCATCCACTTCCTCAAACTTTATGATGATGAAGATGGTGGTGGGGGGGGTGGTATTTGTGGTGATGATAATGATAATGATATAAGCACAACTCACAAGCACACATCAGGATTGGAACTATCAACAAAATATCTCATAGCCTCAAAGTAATACCAGAAAATTAGTCAAGAACCTCTTCATGGGTGCCTACAGGAAGAAATAGAGCATACAAGCAATAAAGTATATCTACTCACAAAGGGAGAACAGAGAGTAGGTAGAAACAAATTCATATAATTGCCCCCAAAGGGAAATTAAGCAGCGGTTCATATAATATCTAACCTTATTTTCCCATCTCAAACACATTTCATCTCCTTTTATGCTCATTTTCATTCTCTCCTCTCCATACAATTTATACTCTGAGGGTATGCTTGAGGGGAAACAACTGTTAATTTTGATGGATCACCATCTGGGGCTGAGAGTTGTTTGAGGCATGAGATGGGACTATACAAAGAAGAAACAAAAGAGGATCCAGTTTGAAAATAGGATAAATGAAATTAGGGAATATGAAACATCAGAGCCAGAACAAAAATTATACCAGAAGAGAAAATATGTAGGATTATGTTTGCTCAGTTTTACTGCTCTTCTGAATCTTCTCATTTTTAAAAAAGTTCTGTCAAAACTACAGGGGGCCCAAATCACCTGCCACAATACTCAAAAAAGCTCCCTCTGAAGCCAGTCTTGGCCCTGAAAATCTTTTCTACATGCATAAGAAATGTACAAATATTGGGAATTTCATCCTGGTTTCTGGAAGATTAGCATGTATAGACACAAAGAATGTGATATATATTTTAAAACAGCATGTATATGACAACTCACATTATGATTTTATGGCCAGGTTTATGGCCAGCATTTGGGAAGATAAAATATTGAGTCTTTCATCATCAGTGCCTCATTGTCAAGAACCAGTTTTCTTTTTCTGCTTAATGGTACTCACCATCCTTTTAAAGAATTCAGTGCTTTTGCTTCATTATAACCTGCTCTGATATTTCATAACATCATGCTTACTGTATCTGAAATCCATGCAAATATGTTATATTTCCAAGATACAACAAGCTTTTAGCCCACTGTGAAATGAAAGGAATGTCAAGCTTCAGTAACATTATCAGAAGGCACCAGAGCTTTCTCCTCAGCCTTGATCATATGCACCTAAAGCTGACCCTCAAAGTCTGTTGCCATTTAAATTTTAAACATGTTTATGTGTTCGAGGGAGAGGATTTAGAGTTCTGCTTCTTTATGTCTAAATACCCACCATAATCAATTCCCAGTAGAAGGTGAATACGGAAAACAGCTCCTGAAGTTTTATTCCTTGAGAAGGTGCCGAGATGCAGAAGAACAGGTACACTGGCATTCTTCTTCTTTGCAGACACATCTCTAGTAATTTGAAGAAGATTCTCACCAGAAGTTTTGCCTAATTGATGGTCTGCTCCACTTTTGCACATCCCTCAGCCCTAAAGCTTAAAGAACCTCTTACTGTGTCCTGACCCCAATTCTTGGTTAGCATCACTAAACTCAATCTCACCATACTTAACTAATCTAAATGATTTTGCTGTCACCTCCTAAAATTGGCCTCAAGTTGCACACTTTTTATAGTCTCAGAAATCTGTGAGCCTGGGCTAAAGAAAAGGAACCACTTTTGTTGCTTATTATGGGAGGGACAGAATAGACTGGAAAAAGACTGGTGGGATGAAAATGCATGGGTAGATGACTGAGGCACTGTAGAAAGGGGTAGAAAATCTTAACAACTGATGGAAAAACTCAAGATTTTTGTGTGTGGGAAAGCATAAGCACCCACTCCAATCGTACAGCTACTTAAATTTAAGAGATGCTCTAGTCCAGTTTGATTTTTATTCATATGAATAAACTGAGATCTGAAAGTATAAACTAAATTTTCCATATTCATACTAGAGACATAACTGAAGACCAGAATCCAGGTCTCTGGATTCCTGATCCAGAAATTACAGATCCTGTAGAAAATAACCTAAAAAAGGAGAACAAAAAATCAAAATAAAAAATGTGATATAGCTGGAGTAAAGCTAACACCAATCACAAGCTTTAATGCAAAATGCCTATTATTTGCACTAACATATCTTGCATGCCACCAATAATTAAATATAACATAAATATATGACCAAATAAATGTTAAATGTAAACTGTTTCCATAAATGAGGTTATTCACTAAGAGCTACTGTTTGCTCACTCTTCTTATTTTGGTGCTCATTTGAATGGACACAACAATGGTAAAACATTTGAAGGAATATTTATTATTACACTACCCTTTCTAACTGTTTAAATTTTATTCTTCTCAAATATCAGTAAAAATTTTAATTTATTTCATAAAGCTTTCTTGATTTTGCCAGTATAATGGCTAAATTTTTTTCCTAACTTCTGTAAGTCACAAAGCAAGAAACCAGTTGAAAAGACACAAATTGTATACATAATGGCTATAATATAAAGCAATATACAGTACATGTCATTTGAGCAGTAGAGAAAATTATTTGTTGAATGCATGAGATGAGTAAAATGTAAGTTTAATGGAAAGGGTCAGTGTTAGCTAGAGAGGTCAAGGACATCAGGGAGAAGACAGAATACAATGTTCCTTTAAGTAAGAACATCATTTATATAAAAGGTGGAAAACACCTTGATCTCTACATTCTTTAACTGTTAGCCATCATGCTTTAAAAAATTTCACTTGTATGTCACCCAAAGCTCATAACAGCCTCCCACAGGAGTCACGAGTCTTATACCCTCCTCTCTCCACTATCTTTTCTAATAGGTTATACATGCATAGAATATTTCTCATATAAAATTTAATAGAAACCATAGCTAATAGTCTCTATCATGAAAGCAACCAGCCTTGTACAACATATATTTTGCTTGAGGATAGAAACTTTTCTCTGCCTCCAACTCAACTTAATTTCAGGAAGCTTTGATAATATTCTGAGAAGTATAAAGGTATATGGAAGAGAAAATTGAAAGAAAGAAGATGAAAGGAGAGAAAGATGGAAGGAAAGGAGAAATTAGAATAGCTATATGCAATGTTAATAAAACAGAGAAGAAAAAAACCATAAAAGTACAGAGAGAAAATCTTGTTTTCAGATGATAGTAAATTTAGTAGTAAGTAAATAAGAAGAACCAACTCCACCTCTAATCAAGTGATTCAGAGACACTCCTGTCTCTGATATTGGTGAAGAGGGAAAAGGCAAACTCTTCTAGTGTTTGCTTAGCCAGGCTCACAGACTTTCTGTGAAGATACCACATGATTATGAATGGAAGGATTGCCTTTTACCCTGTACAATGATAGACAAATGCAATTCATTGTTACAAATTGTAATTGTTACTCTGTTTTGAGGAGCCTTGGATATACTAAGCAGAAGAACATAAGCAGAACAATAGACAACAGGCACATGATATTCTCCCAGAGTATGTGTTCTGTTGTCCCAGCAGGATTCACTGTGCACTCTGGGGTGAATCCTCTTAGAGTGGACTTAGTGGATAGCAATATGCCTCACATTTGAAAATATAGAAACCATTTTCAATTGCACTCTCTTCTTCAAAAGCACATTTCAGAGACTGCCCTTCAAACGCTAAATTAAAGCTGTGAATAACTTGGGCTTTGAAGCCTACCAGGATTGTTTTAGAATCCAGGTTCCATGACTCATTTGTTATATGAACATGGGAAAGTTACTTGACCTCTCTGAACCTCAGTTTCCTTATTTGTAAAAGGTGATGTTAATAACTTCCTTGAAGGGTGTGGTGACAAATAGGTGATATGATATATATAACTAATGCAATACCTACCACACGGTGAGGGCACAAGTGGCATCTATTAAATATTGAAGATCAGCCCATGTGTTTAATTTTCAGATCCAAGTATAAAAAAAAATTCTTCAAATTCAGAGTCTATTATTCTGAGGTAATTAACTGGGCCTGGTTTCAAATTATGTTCTCATATCTATGTATGAAAGTCTTTGCTAGCAATGTTTTGCATAGAATAATTTGCTTCTAGGTGGAGACACTGATCAGGGTCTGCTTTGTGGAAAGAAATTTATGCTCTGGCAAATAAAAAGTCAGATTGTGCCACTTCCTCAACCCCTCTCTTCCTAGAATCTGTCACATGGAAGTCCTTCTTGACCACCTCAGATAACCCTGCTCATTATCATCTGCCTTGAGGAGAAGGTGCTTCAGGGACTTTCCAAAGGTTGTACCCATCCGGATAAAATTTTTTATAAACTTGCTAAGGAAGAGAATGCAAACCAAACAATACTTGCCTCTCAGGAAAAATAAAACAACTTTTGCTCACAAACTACCATTTTCCAGATTCACTTACAATTCTTTATCCACAGCTACTGTTAACCTTGTACAAATGGAAAAATCAAAGACAGTTTATTTACATCAAACAATACAGATGGCAACTCAAGTCCTAGTTCTGTCCATTCCCATTTTATAATGCCTTTTTATTTAATTATAGTATGAACTGAAAATATCTTTACTGAGAATCTCCTCTGTGTTAGGTGTTTAGAAATGCAGTGCCTATCTAATATCTAGGTAAATATCCAACAAGGATAGTACCGTTAATGTCATAGACATGTCAGAGTCCTAGTAACAACTGAGTAAAGTGGATGGAAATCATTGCAGCTGCAGTGATCCAAGACCAAGTGGAAAATGTGGCATTAGAGCAAAACTTTAATAAATAGTAATGATTACAATATGTAAAGACAAAGTTTGAGGAATCCTTTCAATTCAGTGATACAATATGAGAAATGACATGTAGGGTCAAGTTTCACTGGGATAATGGTGAAGAATGCAGGTTGCTTGGAAAATAGAAAGTGTTTAAGAGAACAGTGGAAAATAAGATGAAGCTAGTTGTGTCTGACCTTAGGCTCTAACTTAAGATGACAGAGCATTGTTAATAGATAAAGGGGAGCAAATGGAGGCTTAGGAGCAAAGAATTAATAAGACTAGTGCTCAAAGAAGTTGATTCCTCTGATTATGGGCAGATAAATTGGAATGAAGTGACAAGAAAGAAAGGAAGCAAAGTTACGAGATTGTTTTAATAGTGTAGATCTGACCTGAGGAAATCTTCATCATATCATCAAAACCATCTCTGTCCTTAAAACAAAGAAATCCTCACTCTCTGATTTTCTTACTATTTTTATCCCTCTCAATTACCTGTCTTTCCAAGGGAACTAAGACAACAACATCCTTGAAGATTCATATTCAACCAGATCCTATGAAGGATCATTACAGACCCACACAAATACCTGTTTTAACAGTGCCACAATAAAACAGAAGATAATTAGAGCACCAGGGGGTACTGACCATGTGATACTGCAGAGATCTGGGATTACCAGAATGGGTTTACCTGGTCTGGGGAATTATCACCCATGGTTGTCTTGTTTTTCCCAGGCTCACCAAGTAGAGAAGCTTTTAATGAAGAAAATTAGAAGTTAGGAATTTTCTTACGACAAAAAGACCTTTAGCCATTATCTGGAATATTTTGGATGTTTGTTTTATGATGATGTATTCCGCATGAAATTTAAAATGACCTTTTCATTTTTTATTTTTTTCTGATAATTTCAATAGAACATATTTATCTAAGTACTCAAAAAATATAGAAAAGTATTTTTTAAAAACCCTGAAAGCAGATTTTCATGAGCGTTCATAAAAAGAAGATATTTTAAATGTTAAAGTAAAATTGATTGTGTAAATCAATCTATATCAAGCTAACGCAATGAGAATTAAAATTCTTTCATTGGATTTTTTTAAACAAATCAATTTTATTGATACATATTAATAAAGCATACAATTTAACCAAAGTATATGATCAATGGTATTTGGTATAATCACATAGTTGAGTGATCGTCACTTCAATCATTACTAAAGCATTTTTTAAATTTCAATAATAATAATAAAAAACAAAAAACAAACAAGAAAATTCCTCACCTCTCAATCTCTCTGTTTCCCTGGCTTTACATAGCTGTTATTTCTGGCTATTCTAGAACAATTATTTATTTGTGTATTAAGCAGTTTTTTTTAGATATACTCACATACCATATGATCTATCCAAAGTGTATAATCAATGTTTATTTTTAACTGTTAAAAAGTCCTTTATTGTATAATTGTAAAATAAATAGAAAAAGATATTGAAAGAAATTACAAATTTTAAAAGAGAGTATAAGGCCAAGTTAGATTTTAATATAATCAATTATTAAAAAGTAGACAAACTTTGCATTCACATTATTTTTTATTTTAACTTACTACCTCGATTTTAATTCTTTTTGTTCCATATATGTTTGTGTTCCATTGCCCCAGTCTCTCCCTATTTTGTCTCCTCATCAGATTTCTCCAGCTGGGTTTCTGGAAAACTATTAATCATGTATTAGAGTTCTAGAATCTAAAGCTAGAATGGATTTCCAGTAGAATTTGTCTTAATTCCCTCAAGTTATCCACATTGAATTCTCAGAATTAAGGGGTGACTACAATTTGCCCAAAGACACACAGTCAGAAAATCACCAGAGTGAGTCAGGTCCCAGAAAACATGTCTCTGGTTGCCAGGTCAGTGTTCTACCACCAAGGAATCCATTGTGCATTCTGAATTTCTGCTCATATTCCTCCCTTCAGCTTTTTCCTTAGGCCTAATTTTGATTCGATTTGAAAAGAGATCTTTATACTACTCATTTCCATTCAGTCCTTCCATTTTAATGGTCATTAGCATTTAGGACTTCTTTCTCATTTCTAATTCCTTCCTTAGTTTCATCCTCTACCATTCATTTCCTTGCTCAGGTCCTACCAAAGTTAAATTTCCTTCTCATTGCTTTAATTATAAATTTTTTTTTTTACAGTTCCATTTCTAAACAGTATTCTTTTGTCCATAGTGGTGTTCACAAAGATCTTAATTAATTTGTATTGGATAGGCCTCAGGCCCACCAAATACTGACAATTGATGGTTTTCCTTCTTTTATGGGAAACAAATGGGATTGGCAAATTGTGCTAATTTGCTTAAGTCATACTATGATCCTCCCTCAGATCCCTACCTCCATCTTCATCATTCCTAATCCTTGGCAAAAAAATTTGTTTTTCATCTCTGTAATTTTGTCATTTCAAAAGTGTTATTTTTAATTATCCAATATGTGATTTTAAGTTTAGCTTTTTCATATGGCATAGCATCCTGGGATCCATCCATGGTGTTATGTGCATCAAGAGTTTTGGCTTTTTTTGCTGCCTGGTATTTCATGGTAGGGAAGGACCACTATTTGTTTGTTTCCATTTGGGCTTAATTACAAATAAAGCTGGTAAGAATACTCATGTTTTTGTGTGGACATAAGTTTTGATTTCTGGCATAAATTCCCAGGAAGGCAATTTTGCATCTTATGGTAGTTGCATTTTTACTATAGTTTTTTTGGGAGGGCAGGGATTTTGTTTTGTTTTGTTTTTAAGAAACTATCTTTCAGAGTGGCTGTCCCATTTTATATTGCCATCAACAGTGTAGTAGAGATTCTGTATGGGCATATTCTAAGGTATTTGGTATTGTCTTTATTCATTTAAAAAATATATATTTATTTATTTTTAAAAAGATACTTAGATTACATAAATGTTACACAAAAAGTATAGGGATTCCCATATGCCCCACCTCCCACACCTCCCACAACCTCCCACATAAACATCCTTCATTAGTGTGGCACATGAATTGCAACTGATAAACACATCCTGGGGCTTTGCCATTAAGCATGGACCATAGTTCACATTGTAGACCACACTCTTTCCCACAGAGTTCTGCATGTCATATGATGATATAAAATGGCCTATATCTGTCATTGCAATGTCACTCAGGACAATTCTCCAGTCCCAAAAAAGCCCCTGTATTACAACTACTTTTCCATCTCCCTATCCCTAGAGCCTTCAGTGGCCACTGGCTCCACATCAATGTTGTAATTTCTTCCATTGCTTGAATCACAATATATAGACCATTATATATCTTCCCATAATGTACAGAATTGTGTGGGAGAAAGTGTAAACTACAATGTAGACTATAATTCATGCTCTGTGGCAATGCCCCAAAATGCATTTATCAATTGCAATGAATATACCACACTAATGAAGGATGCTGTTTATGTGGGAAATGTGGGAGGTATGGGGAGTGGGACATTTGGGAATCCCTATATTATTTATGTAATATTTATGATATCTAAGAATCTTTTAAAAAATTAAGAAATATTTTTAAAAATAAAAGAAATTATAAAGAGGATAACACTAAATAAAACAAAAAAACAAGTACAATAATTGTAAAGTTGAGGTGACTGCTCTAGCTTTCTCTGATATCTTGATTCTCAAATCTGAATCCCCATTAGAAATTACCCACACTTTATTTCAGAAGCCTTTCTTCATACAGTTGACCCAACTTTCCTTTTCTGTGGAAATTTCTGCTTCTTCTATTCCTTCTGTTACATCCTTCTTCTCTGGACACTTGGAAACCTAAAAAGGGGGTTCTTCTTATGATGGAGATTAGTCCACCACCTCTTTTGCCCCTTATCACCACCACCACCTACCTATTCTATCAAAAGACCTCAGATGGTAACATGGGCAGGGAATCAAAGTACTTCCTTAAACTAAATATGCTCTGTGCATAGGAGTTACTCACATCTCATCACCCACCCTCCCTAGGACAAGAAATTATAAAAAAACTAAACAAAACAAAACAAAAAAAACTGCCATTTGGGGAGAGGCAACTATTAGCTCTAGTAGAAGGTGGTGGCCATTAGAGTTTTGGCATCCTCAGACATATCACCAGACCAAGGGAATTGTATCATAGAATTGTCAGGGGAAAGAAAAGAGAGATGCATAATTTTTTTCATGAAAAATATTTGCTATTTTATTTTCCTATATAATTGATATCTTTATTTTAGGACATGGCCCAGGGAATCACTAATAAAAGGAAAGTCTAATTTTAAAAAAATTTAATAAAAGAAATTGCAAAACACTCATAAAAAAAATAGTTGTAGAATTTAAAAATCTGAAAAATTTTTGTTAGCTAACACCTTTGCATGGTCCAAAGTCCAAATAATGGTTAAGAGCAGGAAGCATGAGCAACCATGAAAGTCTAAGAATAAGGGAGAAGCATGCAAACAAATGGAGTAGACACAGATCAGAATAGAGACAGAGGTGAAAACAGAGACAGAGATGAGATACAGAAATGTATATAGAAATGCTTTACTTCCTGGAGAACAATACAGCAATTAGTCTTAACAGACAAGCCCTGGAACCATTTTTAATGTCATAATATATATACAAATAAGTGTTCATATCATAGAATTGAGTAAAGAAAAAAAAGAAATGATCGATGTTTTAAAAGGATAAGGAAATCAACTATAGCAATTGCTAGAATACAGCACAATTTGAAAAGGCAAGATAAATCACCAAAAAAACTATTAACACTACGACACACAGTTAAGGAGTAAAAAAAGATTGCTTAATTCAAATAATGCCCAAATACAATTATCTAAGATTTTTTAAAATATAAAAATGATAAAAACATCATTAAAATAAAATTCATTTTTCATAATAGAAAATCATAAATAAAGACACACACCTTCTTCCATAATTGAAATATAGTAGAGAATGTAGAAAAGAGCAAAAATATGATAAGTAGATATTCATAAATGAAATAGGAAAGTCAATAAATATTTTAAAACTACAAAACCTAGAGGCAGAAAGTTAGGGACACATCCTTTCAATATCATATGAGGTGAAGTCTAACCAAGGATTGTCTAGTAGACTGTACTTAATTCAGACTCTTTGCATTATATTGATTAAAGGACCTAGACTCATAACGTTTCCTTGTTTATTTGTAGATTTTGCCCAGTAGAGGTGTGCATAATTTCTGCTCAGTGGTGTTAACCACTTTTTTATGTGGAAATCTCCCTCTTCAAATAAAGAAATCTGCTATGATATTATTAAACTGAATTTTATTCAACACTGCAGCAATGGAGAATATAAACAATTCCAGATTCATTCTTCATTAGGGGAATTAAGAGCATGGATCTCATGATTTATTAGTGATTGCAGAAGTTCTTAGGGCAAGCTATCAGAAGCAGTTTGGACAGTTTAATGTCTTAAGGCAAAGATTGATACAAGCAAAGAGAAATATTGAGTGAAGAAATAAGTGTTATGTGAATCAAAATATTTATTCCTAGATGGTAATTGCAGAATTGTTGGAAATGGTTGTTCCTGCTCTCAGTCTGGCATAACTGATGGGTATGCTTGGGATCTGTATATGATGTCACTGGCACAGAAACAACAGTTTGAAATACAATCAGCATCTGATCTCTTTGGCCATGGAGAGGTAGATAAATAAACTCAAGGAAACATTTTTGTAGCCAGAGACTCTGAAGAACTCTGCAATATCTAATCATTATTCTGACATTGAATTTCTGTGAATTAATGCTGAAAGTACCTTCAAAAGTACTAAGAACTACTGCACAGCTATTGTTGTCCTAAATAATGCAACAGCTCATCACGTGACAAAAGGAGCAAAATAATAATGTATCCTTAAATTTATTAATGAATGCTTTAAAATACTCTAGAAAATTCCAATTGGAAAGCATTTTTTAAAATTATATTACACTTGGTAGATTGAATTATGTACAAAACAAACATTTTATTAATCTTAATATGCATCCCTGTGGTTATGAATTGGACCTTTTGAAGATGTTATTTTTTGTGAAGCTGTGGCTGACTGAATTAGGATGGGTCTAAATCCATATTATTTTTACCCATATAAATAGAACCTCAGAGTCACAAAATCCATGAGGGAGATGACATCAACATGTGTTGGGAGACAAGCAAACTCAAGGATTGCAGGTACCCAGCACCAGAATATACAGACACTGGGAGAAAGGAAGTTTGACAATATCTCAATTTTGGACTTTTAGCCTTACAATCATGAGTCAATAAATTCCTGTTACTTAAGTCAACCCATTGTGTGGTTCTTATCCTAGCATACTGCTAACTAATTTTTTCTCTACATGGACACTGGCAATTCTCAAGCAGAGGCTAAAATTCATGCATTTATCCTTCTTCTGGTAATAGTGGAAAAGCAAGTTTCTAATTGTTTCAGTAATAGATAATAATATGGAAAGGAAAAAGCAAAAGTATCACATAAGAAGTGGCTTTCAGAGAACTTTAATGTAAGTAGTAAAAATTGCACATCATAATGGATCATTAGATTCAAGGAAAACCCAAAAACTGTGTCATCAGAAGCTCTCATTAGTATGGTAGTGGCTGCTGTTGCCTTGGAAAAGTAGGAAAGAAATTGGCACTGAGTAAAGAGACAGAAACTGTAATAAGCTTTGATCAACTCCTCTTTGGTATTTGCACCCTGTGTAGTCCTCTTTCATATCATATCATACAGGGTTGATCCACATGACAGATAGCATATAACAGAAATCATGGTATGCCACTTCACACATCAGGTTATAAAACAACATGGCTTCCATCTTGGGCACTTTCTCATCAATCACTTTGGTGTAGGGTTGCCAAATAAAATATTCCTATTAGCTAAATCTAGGAACTCTGGGGGAAGCAAACTGCCATGTTGTGAGCACTCTAGGGAAAGACCAAAATAGAGAAGAACTATGACTGCCAACCAATAGTCAGTGAGGAACTGAAAACTTCTCATAACCACATGAATGAATTGGAAGCAGAATCTCCAGCCTCAGTTGAGCTTTGAAATAATAGTTGGGCTTCAATAAATAGCTTGACTACAATATCATGAGACCCTGACTCTAAACCACTCAGTTAAAAAGCTCTCAGATTCCTGACCAACAGAAAGTATATGAGAAAATATATGTTTATTGTCTTGACCTCTTACATATTGAGGTTATTTGACACACATGAGTTAAATGTCTTGGTTCCCAAGACAGAGGATTTCTATCAAGGATTTAGGCAGGTTATAAAGAGATAGGATTTTGGAGATGATAAAAATTCACTTTCTAAAATGCTTTATGAAACCCTGAAATTGGTGAGTTATCTTTTTATAATAGGCTAAGAAAGGTTTGGCTCGTTTGTAGTAGATCAGAGGGAAGAAGTTTAAATCCTTGAGACAAATGGTGCCACAAATAATGAATATTTTACCAAAAAAAATTTGCCATTTTTCAAACTTCTCATTTCAGTTCCAAAATGTAAAGAGCTTAAATGTTGTCAATCCCATCTCTACAATGAAAAAAAAAAAAAAAAAAACTGAGAAAACTGAAAATCAATGATTTAGTTTCTGCTAACTAATACATCATGTGGCTTTCAACAAAAAATTATAAGAAAAATAACAGGTAAAGATAAAGATTCAAAACCACACGGCAGTGACACAAGGACAGACATAAGGAACAATGAATCAAATTAAGAGCTCACAAATCAACTCTCACATTTATGGCCAACTGATTTTTGTAAAGGGTACAAAGACTACCAGTTGGGAAAATAGTCTCTTCAACAAATGGTGCTGGGAAAACTAGAGCTCCATTTGCAAAAGAATGAAGGTGGACCCTTACCTCATATCATATACAAAAATCAACTCAAAATGAATCAAAGACCAAAATGTAAGTGCCAGACTATCAAACACCTAGAAGAAAACATAGGGAAACACCTTTGGAACATGTGTTAGACAATGGTTTCTTAGACTTGACAGCCAAAGTACAAGCAACAGTAGAAAAAATAGATATATTACACTTCATCAAAATTTAAAACTTTTGTGCATCAAAAGGCTTTTCATGAAAGTAAAATGACAAACTACACAATGGGAGAAAATATTGGAAATCCCATATCTGATAACAGTGTCATATTCAAAATATATAAAGTAACTTTACAACTCAGCAACATAAACACAAACCTCTGTGTTTTAAAAATGGGCCAAAAACTTGAATAGACATTTCTCCAAAGAAGCTATAAATAGAGCCAAAAAGCAGATGAAAAGATGTTCAACATCATTAGCTGTTAGGGAAATACAAATGGAAACCACAATGAGATACCATTTCATACCCAACAGAATAGCTACTATTAAAAAAAAAAAGAAAAATTTAAGTATTGGAGTAGGTTTTGAGAAGCAGAAACACCCATTAAAATGCTTGTAAGAAAGTAGAATGATGCAGCTTCTGTGGAAGACAGTTTGGCAGTTCCTCAGAAAGTTAAATATAGAATTACCACATGTGGCAGTTTGATATTATTTATGAATTCCAAAAAGAGATGTTGATTATGTTTGTAAACTAGTCAGTTCCTCTGGGCATGACACCCTTTGATTGTATTAAATTCAAATACAAATGTTACATTTACTTGATTAAATTAAGATTAGGGCTTTGATTCAGCCAAGTCAGTAAGGCATTGAGTCTCCACCCCCTTAGTGGCCAAATTCTCACACAGAGAAGAAGAACATAGAGGAAGAGTAACAGCTCATTAGACATGGCAGAGGCCCTGGGAAGAGAGATGAGCTTGATAGTTAACAGCTGACCTTGTGAAATAACAGAGCAGCAGAGTGTGGAAAGAAACAAGCCCCAAGGAGACAAATGGGCCTACGGCTGAGATCAAAAGAAGCTAGGACCACAGAACTTTAAGAGGAAGAAGGAAGGCTTAACCCTGGCAGATATCACCTGCCATATTGCATCAAAATGTAGCAAATGACTTTGGGTGAGAAAGTACCTCTTATGGTACCTTGACTTGGATTCTTCAGGGCCTTGTAACTGTAAGCTTCTACCCCAAATAAACACTTTTTATAAAATTCAACACATCTCTAGTACTTTGCATCAGCACCCCTTTAGCTGACTAATATACAATATGATAACTAGCACTCCCATTTCTAGTCATATACCCAAAAGAATTGAAAGGAAGGACTCAGATATTTTTTTTTTTTTTTAGATTTTTTTTTTATTTATTTATTCATTTATCCCCCCCTTGCTGTCTGTGCTCGCTGGGTCAGCTAACCACGCCGTGCGGGTGGGCCCGCCTTCACCAGGAGGCCCCGGGAACCAAACCCGGGGCCTCCCACATGGCAAACGGGAGCCCCACTGATTGAGCCACAGCCGCTTCCCTAGGACTCAGATATTTACACACGAATGTTCATAGTAGCATTATTCAAAATTGCCAAAAGTTGGAGCAACCCAAGTGTCCATAAACTAGTGAATGGATATATATTTATTAAAATGTGCTATATATGCACAATGGAATATTATTTAATTGTAAAAACAGTGAACTTCTGATATATCAACTATATGAATTAACCTTAAAGACATCAATCTCAGTGAAATAAACTAGTCACAAAAGGACAAATGTTTTATGATCTCACTGATATGAAATAATTAGAATAACCAAACTTATACAGTCAGAATCCAGAATCTAGTTTACCAGGGGATAAATGGGGGTCAGGAAGAGGGAGTTAAGTCTTAAAATCTCCCTATTTGGGAGATTTGAAGAGTTTTGGTAACAGATGGTGCTGATGGTAGCACAACACTGTGAACAAAATTAGCAGCAATGAATTATATAATGAATGAGGCTAAAAGGAGAAATGTAGGTTGTATATACGGCACTAAAATAATAAAAAAAAAACTCTACACAAAAAGTGAACCTTAATTACCATGGATTATAGTTAATACTATAATTATTAAAAATGTGCTTTCATCAATTGCAACTAATGTACCATACTAATGTCATGTGTTAATAATAGTGTGGTATATGGAAATCCTGTATTTTATACATGATTTTTCTGTAAACCCACCACTTCTCTAATAAGAAAAAAACTATGCAACTAAATTCTACACTGAGATTTATATATATAAGTTTAGAATCTGTGCCTATTATTACCATATCACTCAAGTATGGTGTTGTAACCTAGAAAGGAATTTATAAGTGAACATTTTTTGCTTCATTTACACTAAAGAAGTTTAACATGAAATTAATAATATTAGACACAATGGCCCATATTTTAAGGTGAACATCTTGATTCCTATGTACTCCTAGAGATGAATTTTCTCCTATTCAAAATCAATAATTTAGCCTATCTTTGAAAATACTTCAATTCCTTATTTATTTTTATTTTGAATAAAAATTTGTTTTTTCTCTTTTTGATTTCTGCAAATACTGTGTTTTCATGAGAGATTAACAGTCATTTCTATTCCATTACAGATGAAAGTTTACAGAATTGCAAGTGGTTGTTCTGGAAATTTTTCTATTACATGAGAGTCCTGTTTCCAGGCTAAAAAAAAAAAAAAAAGATTTGAAAAATATGGAAGAAAGTTTTTGAGTTCATGATGCAGATGAAGGTAGGCTGCTTTATGCAACTTTATCCCCAATAATTTCCTCATAATGGCCTCATAAGTTGTGCAGTGAAGGTGGTAACCTTTTGTCATTCCAGAGAAAAGGAAATGAAGATGGTGCATCCTGACATTTCTCTGAGAATGGAGGAAAAACATTTCCAAAACAGAAAAAGACCGTTTGAAATTTTTAAAAAATTAAATTAAATTTTAAAAAAGGATATGCTAGAAACAAATGTTACTGTTTTTTTTTTCAGTCTTATAGCCTTCTTGTAATCTTAACAGATAGTACCATAGATTCCCCTACTGCATTGAGGCAAAGAGGCAAAATGCTGTCCATCAAAAAGCTTCCTTCCCTACTCCTCGCTGGGGTTGGATTTGTTTTTATTTTTTTTTAACTTTTGGTTCTTTATACAAGCAAAGTCATTACATTATATATATATTATATATTAAATTTTGCTTTCATTCATCATCAAATTTCAGATTTCTGAGTATCATTTCAAAAGCTGACATATCAAAGACATAATAAGAAATTAGGTGATGATTTGTTTGAGGTGTCTAAATTTGTTTGCATATAAAGTACAATTACATACATATTGTACTTGGATAAAATATGTATGGAAAAGAATGGAGAAAGAGGAAAGCAGCATTGGAATATGATGAAGAAAAGAGCAGGAGTTTTTTTTTTTTAATAAATCAGTTTTATTGATACATATTAATAAAGCATAAAACCAACCAAGGTGTACAACCAATGGTATTAAATGTTATCACATATTTGTGCATTCATCACCTCAGCCATTCATAGAGCACTGTCATTATTCCAATAATAATAATAATAACAACAAAACAAAACTCATCACCTCTCATTCTCTCTCTGCTTCCTCTCCCATATGTAACTGCTATTCTTTTTCCAACTCTCTAGTATATTTGTATTTATATTTTGTAAAAACAATCATATATGCAATATACATGAGGTTTTACTATCATATACAGTAGATCACATTAGAGTTTTCAGCTTTCTTTTAGTAATATACATGACCTTAAACTTTCCCTTTCAACCACTGTCATAACCATACAGTAGCACTGCTAGTTCCAAACACCATGATATGCTTTAACCATTTGTACTCATTTCCAAAGATTTAAAAATAACATTTTTACCAATTCTGAACACATTAAACATCAGCTTTCCATTCTCTACCCTCCTTCAATTTTCTGGTGACCCATATTCTAATTATTAACTCCATGAATTTACAAAATATGTTTAGTTCATAATAGTGCAATCATACAGTATTTGTCCTTTTGTGTCTGGCTTGCTTCACTCAACATAAGGTCCTCCAGGTTGATCCACGTTGTCATATGCTTCACGACTTCATTTCTTCTTACCACTGCCTAATATTCCATCATGTGTATACACCACAATTTGTTTATCCATTCCTCAGTTGATAGACACCTTGATTTCACATTTTGGCAATCATAAATAATGCTGCTATGATTATCATTGCCCAGATGTCTACTTGTGTCGCTGCTCTCAGTTCTTTTATATATATAGCTAGTAATCGTTTTGCCAGGTCACAGGGAAAGTATATATTCAACTTCTTTTGGAACTGCCAAACAGTTCTCCACAGTAGCTGTACCATTCTACAAACCCACCAACAGTGAATAAGCATTATCTCTTGATATCCTCTCCAACATTTATAGTTTTCTGACTTTTTAATAGTGACCAGTCTAATAGGTGTGAAATGATACCACATTGTAGTTTAGATTTGCATTTCCCTAATCGCTAGTGATGTTAATGCTTCTTCGCCATATGTATTTTTTCTTTGGACAATTGTCTTGTAAAGTCTTTTGCCCATTTTTAAATTGGGTAGTTTTTCTTTTTATTGTTAAATTGTATTATCTCTTTGTATATCATGGATATTAAACCCTTATTGGATATATGATTGCCAAATATTTTCACCCATTGAGTCAGCTGCCTTTTACCCTTTTGACAAAGTCCTTTGAGGTGCAAAAATGTTTAATTTTGAGGAGGTCCCTTTTATCTTTTTTTCTTTTGTTGCTCTTGTTTTGAGTGTAAGGTTTAAAAAACTACTGCTTACCACAAAGTCTTGAAGATGTTTTCCTGCATTTTCTTTTAGGATTTTAATGGTTGTTGCTTTCATATTTAGACCTTTGATCCATTTTGAGTTAATTTTTGTATAAGGTGTGAGATAATGGTCTTTTTCTTTCTTTTGGATATAGATATCAAGTTCTCTGAGCACTATTTGTTCAACATACTGTTTTGGCCCAGCTGGGAGGGCTTGACAGCCTTGTCAAAAATCACTTGATTGTAGATATGAAGGTCTGTTTCTGAGTTCTCAGATCGGTTCCATTGGTTAATGTAACTGTCTTTATGCCAGTACCAAACTGTTTTTACCACTGTAGCTAAGTAATATGCTTTAAAGTACAGAAGCGAGAGTCCTCCAAATTCATCCTTCTTTTTACATATATTTTGGCTCTTCGGTGCCCCTTAACCTTCAAAATAAATTT
Source organism: Tolypeutes matacus (assembly GCA_026826555.1). Taxonomy (NCBI): domain Eukaryota; kingdom Metazoa; phylum Chordata; class Mammalia; order Cingulata; family Chlamyphoridae; genus Tolypeutes; species Tolypeutes matacus. Next base: position 389,365 of record JAKSZT010054268.1, on the reverse strand, counting down.
GATAATTGGTTTTCCATTTCTACAAAAAAGGCTTTTGGGATTTGGGGGGGGATTGCATTAAATCTGTAAATCAGTTTGGACAGAATTAACATTTTAATGATATTTAGTTTTCCAATCCATGAACACAGAACGTTGTTCCATTTATTTAAGTCTCCTTCAGTTTCTTTTAGCAATGTTTGTAGTTTTCTAAATATAGTTCCTTTATGTCCTTGGTTAAATTTATTCCTAAATATTTGATTGTTTTAGGTACTATTTTTTTAAACACTTTATTGAAGTATATCATTCATACATGAACATATATAAACTATAAGTGTTCAGTAAACATCGTGAACTTACAAAACAAACATGCATAACATCATAAAGGGCTCCCACACATCACCCCCCACACACAAACACCCTGCGTTGTTGTCAAACATTTGTTAATAAATCATGAAAGAACATCATCAAAGTATTACTACTAACAATAGTCCATATCTTCCTCCCCTATACATTTTTTAAGGATTTATTTATTTACTTTTATCCATTTTAATATACTTTTACCCATTTTACACCCCCCCCCCCCGATTTTTGCATTTCTGTATCCATTCACTGGGCAACTCTCTGTGTCAATTTCCTGCCTCTTTTCTCATCCTTCTCCTCCTGTCTTCCCTGGGATTTGATCCTTGGAACCTCCAATGTGGGAGAGAGGCATCCTACTGCCTGTGCCACCTTAGTTCCTGGTTTTTCAATGCGTCTCATCTTGGCTTTCCATTTTGTCACTTTCCTGTTACGTCATCATCTTTTTGCATGGATTGCAGGGCCTGACGGCACACCTGCACTCAGGGCTTGGTGGCACATGGGGCCTTGTGCCTCACCCACTCATGGGGCCCACGCACCTTCTATATTTTTCTTTTTAAAATTTTTATAAGGAGGTCCTGGGGATTGAACCTAGGTCCCTCCATATAGGAGAAGGATGTCCAACCACTCAAGCTACATCTGTCCCCCTGCTATATCTCTTAAGGTTGACCAAAGATACTCAAAGTAACAGTCTTTTCCCATACAGGATTGTCATATAATAAATCAGGCTTCGTTTATCACCAGCATTCTAGAAACCACAGACCTAGCAAGAAAAACTAGGTCTGGGGACACATGCATGGTTTCTAATACAGTGAATGTTTAGCCTACCGTGATTATAGGTACTATTATAAATGGAATTTTTTTTCTGATTTCTCCCTCAGATTGCACATCAGTAGTGTAAAGAAACACTATTGATTTTTGCATATTTATCTTGTATCCCACCACTTTGCTGAACTTGTCTATTAATTCTAGTAGCATTGTTATGGATTTTTCATGAGATTCTAGATATAGGATCATATCATCTATTCCTATGTTTTGGCATGTTTTTATCAAGAAAGGGTGCTTTATTTTGTCAAATGATTTTGCTGCATCAATTGAGAGGATCATGTTTTTTTCTTCTTCAATTTATCAATGTGGTTTATTACACTAATCGATTTTCTTGTGCTGATCCACCCTTGCATACCTGGGATAAAACCCACTTGATTGTGGTGTATAATTCTTTTAATGTGCTTTTGGATTCTGTTAGCAAGTATTTTTCTGAGGATTTTTGCATCTATATTCATTAGAGTTATTAGTCTGTAATTTTCTTTTTTTATACTACCTTTATCTGGTTTTAGTATTAGGGTGATGTTGGCTTCATAGAATGAGTTCAGTGGCATTCTTTCCTGTTGAATCTTTTGGAAAAGCTTGTACAAGATTGGTATCAAGTCGTGTTTGAATGACTGGTAAAATTCATACGTGAAACCATCTGGTCCCATGATTTTCCTCTTTGGGAGGTTTTTGATGACTGTTTCAATCTCTTTACTTGTGAATGGTTTGTTGAGGTCTTCCATTTCTTCTAGGTTAGTGTAGGTGGTTTGTGTGTTTCTAGAAATTTGTCCATCTCCTCTATATTGTCTAGTTTTTTACATAGTATCTCTTATGATTCTTTTTATTTCTGCGGGGTCAGTGGTAATGTCCCCTTAGTCATTTCTGATTTTATATATGCACCTTCTCTCTTTTTCCTTTATCAGTCTAGCTAGGGATTTGCCAATTTTGTTGATCTTCTCAAAGAATTAACTTTTAGTTTTGTTAATTCTCTCTACTGTTTTCTTGTTCTCGATTTCATTTATTTCTGCTCTGAAATTTACGATTTCTTTCCTTCAGCTTGGTTTGGGATTAGTTTGCGGTTCTTTTTCTAGTTCCTCCAGAAGTGCAGTTAGATCATCAATTTTAGCTCTTTCTTCTTTTTTAATGCAAACATTCAGGGCTAAAATTTCTCTCAGCACTGCCTTTATGGTGTCCCATAAGTTTTGATATGTTGTGTTCTCATTTTCATTCACCTCAAGATATTTGCTGAATTCTCTTGCAATTTCTTCTTTGATCTACTGATTACTTAAGAGTGTGCTGTTTAATCTCCATATATTTAAGAATTTTCCTTTTTCCATCCATTATTGATTTCCAGCTTCATTCTGTTATGATCAGAAAAAGTGTTTTGCATAATTTCAATCTTTTTAAATTCATTGAGACTTGTCTTGTGATATGGTCTATCTTGGAGAGAGATCCATGAGCACCTGAAAAAACAGTATATCCTGCAGTTTTGAGGTGAAATGCCCTATGGATGTCTGTTAGGTCTAGTTCATTTATCATATTATCCAAGTACTCTCTTTCTTTACTTATGCTCTGTCCAGATGTTCTACCCAATATTGAGAGTTGTGTACTGATGTCTCCAACCATTATTGTAGAGACATTTTTTTCTCCCTTCAGTTATGCCAGTATGTACAGTATATATCTTGGGGACCTCAGGTTATGGGTATAAATATTTAGTATAGTAATTTCTCCTTGGTGAATTATCCCTTTATTAATATATAATGGCCTTTTTCATTCCTTTAAAGAGTTTTACATTTGAAATCTATTTTGTCTGATACTAGTATCACTACTCCAGCTCTTTTTGTTGTTGTTGTTAATATCTGCATGGAATAAGTTCCTCCATTTCATTTTTTTTTTTTTTTTGACAGTTCAACTCCATTCAAGTATTACTGGGATCAAATAAAGTTTTACAGAAAAATCATGTCAAAAATACATTTTTCCCGTTTACCACCACCCCCATTATTAACACTTTGCATTAGTGTGATACTTTTGTTACAATTGATGAAAAAACATTATACTAGTACTATTAACAATTATTCAATAGTTTTTATATTAGGATGTATTTTTCCCCGTAAACACCCTATTAGTAACACCTTGCATTAGTGTGATATATTTGTTATAATTCTTGAAAGAACGTTTTTTTGTACAGTCCAATGGCTTTAGTTTAATGTTTTTTTTTGACAAATCAATTTTATTGATACATATTAATAAAGCATACAATTCATCCAAAGTGTACAATCAATGGTATTTTGTATAATCACATAGTTGTACATTCATCACTTCAATCATTTTTAGAGCATTTTCAGTATTTCAATAACAATAATAATAATAATAATTAACCAAGCAATCAAACATGAAAATTCTTCACCTCTCAATCTCTGTTTCCCCTAAAAGAACATTTTTATACTTGCATTAACTATAGTCCATCATTTACAGTAGAGCTTGCTATGCTGTAGTCTTATGTTCTATCTTTTAATTTTTATTCTAATAACATGTATACAACCTAAAATTTCCCCCTTTAACCACATCCACATATATAATTCAGTGTTGTTAATTATAGTAAAAATGTTGTGCTGCCATCACCACCATCCATTTCCAAAACTTTACTATCAAGCCAAATGGAAATTCTGTACAAATTAAGCATTACTCCTTATTTCTTATCCCAATCCAGCCCCCAGTAACCTATATTCTACTTTCTGACTCTCAGTTTGCTTATTCTAATTATTTCCTACAAATGAGATCATACATTATTTATCCTTTTATATCTGGCTTATTTAACTGAATTTAAGGTCTTCAAGGTTCATCCATGTTGTCACATGAATCAGAACTTCATTCATTTTTAACCATGAATAATATTCCATTGCATGCATATACCACTTTTATTTATCCATTTATTGGTTGATGGACACTTGGGGTTGCTTTCATCATTTAGCAATTGTGAATGATGCTACTATGAACATCAGTGTGCATATATCTGTTTAAGTCCCTGATTTCAGTTTTTTTGAGTATATTCCTGGTAGAGAGATTGCCAAGTCATATGGTAATTCTATACTTAGCATTCTGAGGAACTGCCAAACTCTTCCACAGTGGCTGCAGCATTTTACATTCCCACCAGCAAGAAATAAGTATCTCTATTTCTCCACATTCTCTCCAAAACTTGTAATTTTTAAATAGTAACCATTCTAGTGTGTATGAATGTTATCTCAATATGGTTTTGATATGCATTTCCCTGATGGCTTATGATTTTGAACACCTTTTCATGTGCTTTTCAGCCATTTGTATATTCACTTTGGAGAAATGTCAAGTATTTTGCCCATTCTTAAATTGAATTATATTTTTATTGTTGAGTTGTAGAATTTCTTTATATATTCTGGATATTAAACACTTTGTGGATTTATGGTTTCTAAATATTTTCTCCAATTGAGTAGGTTGTCTTCACATTCATGTTAAAGTCATTTGATAAATAAAAGTTTTAAATTTTGATAAGGTCCATTTATATAATTTTTTCTTTCTTGCTTGTGCTTTATGTATAAAATCTAAGAAACTATTTCCTAAAACAAGATCCTGAAGATTTTTCTTTACATTTTCTCTGAAATGACATATAAGCATTTTTTACCCCAGGCACTTAAAATGGGGCAAGGATAGATGTGATAAAAAAGTCATGATGTAGATATTTTGAAATGCACAATTTCAGACTGGTGTGGTTTGTAACGTATAGAATCTGAACAAGCATCTGTTTCGGTTGACTTGTTATAATATGGAAAATTGTTTTGATTAAGTAGGTCTTAAAGAATCACCTTGAAAAGCACAGACTTTACGGTGCTTCCTTCTTCCTACACTCTAATGACACTAATGGAAAATGAACAAAGTTTAATTCAAAAACGAAATACACGGAAGCAAATGTAGCTCAGTGGCTGAGCACCTTCTTCTCATATATGAGGTCCTGGGTTCAATCCCCAGTAACTCCTAGAAAAAAAATGCAAAATTGCCTATTAATGTATGGAAAAGTTTAGTCTCTCTGGGAGACCAAAGAAAATATTAAACTATAAAATATCATTTTCAATATATCAAGTTGACAAAAATTTAAAGGATGACACCAGCCCAAGGCTGCTGTACTGTAATCACCATTGAAGTGAAATGGGTTCTCATAGATGGTGAAAGAATAAACTGATAAAACAACTCTAGAAAGCAATTTGACAGTAAGCACCAATAACTTTAAAAATATTCAAATACTGTGATCCAGTAATTCTGTTTCTATCAATTTATTCAAATGAAATAATCTGAAATACACACAAAGATTTCTGTACAAGCATGTTCTACTACAGTTATTTCTTGTTTCAGTTAGGAATGCATTTGGCTGTGTAATAGAAACCTGATAGAGGCTTAAATAAGCATGGTGTTTATTCTACTCATATATCAAGAAGCCCAGAGTTCAGCATTCAAGGCTGGTGCATCAGCTCCATGAGGCATGCCATGAGGGATCCAGTGGTGCTCCTTGAGTACTTCCACTCTATAACCCAGAGCAATTGGCTGGTTTCTTGATGCCTAAAAATGGCTAGGTTACTTCTAGGTTTCACCTAGAAGTGTTGGAGGTGTTTCAGTCTCAGCTTTCCTGTATTCCTGTGTTGAATCTTCAGACCGGAGATTCAAAGCAATCTCTGCTGTCCAAACTCACTGAAGAAAACCCTCCTGGCTTCCCCTTCCCTTTCCCTTGAAACAGCTGACAGTGAGAAAGATATCTCTTCCCCTCTCAGTCAGTTGCATGAATCAGGGGTTTTATCCCAGTTTAATATCTTGGGGGTGGAGGAGGGGAACTTTTCCTCGCCACCATGGGGACTTGGTAATTCATATTTTGGCTTCTTCATCTCTCTGTCCCTCACCCTTCTGAGAGTTGTATAGCACTGTCCTGGTCTGCTGACCCCCATAGCAGTTGCCTTGGACAGCTTTTGGCTCTTTCTCCATTGTTTTTGTGAGACCATTGAGCTCTACCTGTTAGTTCAACACCATCTTCCCACAGTTCCCAGTGTTCGTTTAAGCAAGAGTTTTAAAGTCCTGAATTTTCTGACACTAATTTACTTGGTTGGGCAAGTTATTTAACCTTTTTCATATGCTATTGTTTATTAAAAAATGAGGATAATGGTACATGTGTTTTTGCAGTCTCATAGAATTCTTGATAGGATGATGAAAGATCAAGTAATGTACCACTTAGCCATTATATTTCCATCCACAACCATTTAAAAAAAGAAAAATATAGGTAAGAAAAAACACATTCTGAAGAGACAAAGTAATCATCAGAATGAATCTCATTTATGATACATATTTGGAAATTATCAGACAGAGAGTTTCAAATAACTATTATAAAATGTTAAGGTCTATAATGGAAAAAGTAGACAACATGAAAAAAAGATGGATAGTATAAGCAGAAATGTGGAAATTCTATGAAAGAATTAAAATAATTTGTTAGAAATAAAAGACATTATAACAAGAATGAAAAATGCCTTTGATGGCTAGACAGTAGACTCACCAAAGCTAAGGAAAGAATTAGTAAGCCTGAAGATATGCCAATAGAACCTTCACAATCTAAACTGCTGGCAGAATTTAAATGGGAAAAAACTATAATAAATATCCAAAATCTCTGGTACACATTCAAAGGGTATAACAAATAATATGAATAGAAAGTGTCATAAAGAGAGAAAAGAGCAGAAAAAATATTTGAAGTAACAATGACAAAAAAATTTCCAAAATTAATAGCAGTTACCAAACCACAGATCCAGAAGCTCAGAGAATACTGAGCAGGAAAAAGATCAAAATAGCTATACCTATACAAACTATGTGTAAAATGCAGTAAACCAATGACAAAGACAAAGTTTTGAAAGAAGCTAGAGATTAAATGCTCCTTAACCATAAGAAACAAGGATATAATTATAGTGTAATGGTAACATTTATTGTCTGCCAGAATTAACTAAGTACTGAGGGAGATGTCTCTCCCTTGGGCCATGCTTTGCTTCTGAAGGAGCAATAGACTTAGATGTATCATTTATTGTTGAAAGCGTAGGACCGTTATGTCTAATAAATCTACAAGTTTAAAAGAATAATTAGCATTTGGGTGCTATATTCTCCCTCAGAGATCTCTCATTGTCCAAGAGATTTTTCTTTATCTTTTAAATCTTTTGGCACAGGCAAGACAGTTGTTTTTACAGTATCCTTAACAATGGGCTTTTGTTGAGAGGGATCCAGTAATATATTGAACTGATCAACTGTTTAATTTGCAAATCCATTACTTTGTTTTGGATCTTAATCTCAAAATGTTCAGCCAAATGTATTAGGATTGTTGGGGAGCTATTTACTTTACAGCCTCTGTTTAAAAACCAAATCCCTATCTTCAGTTTATGTTTTTCAAAAAATGATAGTGAGGCATATCTGCATGCAGATTTAACCCGCAAATTTTACATAATGGCATTATAATTCAATCTCTGCAATCTCCACTAGTTTATCCCTTTCTATGATTACCATGATTAAATTGTGTTCACTTTGTCAGTAATAAAGGATAAAGCGACATCCCTTCTGATTCCCATAAGGTCTGAAAACAAATTGGAATCTTGTGGTGAATGTCAGAAATCATCACATTGTATGGTAGTACAGGTAGGACCAAAGACTCTTCTTAATTCTTTAAGTTGATTGCCCCTAAAAAAAAACAGAAATAAATTTTATTGAAGGTAGTTTGTGTGGAAACTGGTTACTGGAAGCATCAGTTAGGAGGTGCGGAAGACAGAGAAGGGAAGGATGCTTATCTTGCTAAGCATAACAGGTATGCAAGTCTACTGTGTTCCAGTGAGAGACTCTATAGATTCTGTGACTTAGAATTTTTCCAACTGAAGGGCAGAAAGCTGGGGTTTCTCTTCAATTCTAAAGTCCTGCACTTGAGCTTTAACTCCCTGACATATTCAGCCTGATTCACACTGAAATCTTACCATGTCAGTAACCTGGAGAAAAATCATCATATAGAAACTCACATTCCAGCACTAGAAACCAGTTCTTTCTTTGGAAACAATAAATGCAGAGTTATTTGGGTGAGGTCATATGGGTAATAACTGAAAGTTCTTCAAACTCTTTATACCATTTAGGCTCTGGTTAATTTCACTTCATGCTATAATATACTCTTTAAATTGTTGGTTGTTCACAATTTCATCAAAAAAATGACAGAGAAAGGAGGGCAAGTGAGAAAACCTACCAGTGCATGTTTTCTCCTACTCCCAAAGTCTTAACTGATACTCATCAGATACTTCATCACTACCAATTCTAGATTCCGCTCACCATCAAGCAGCTCACTTGCTTGTTCTGGGTTTCTTACTAAGAGCTGTGGACCAGTTTTTCACCTACAACCAGTTTAAGCCCCTGGTAAAAATGTTTATTTCTGTCTTTCATTGCTTTTCCCACTATATATTCATTTATGGGAATATGCTTATCTTGCTAAGCATAACAGGTATGCAAGTCTACTGTGTTCCAGTGAGAGACTCTATAGAGCACTAGGTTGGCTGGAGTTGAGGTTATCAACAATTTATCCTTCTGTTTCCTAGTTAATCACTCCATACCAAGTTAGTGATTGTTTATAGTGAAATTTCATTGTTCAAATAATGGATTGTTTACTTTCCCTGGCTAAAATCTGACTGACACATACTGCAAATAAAAGGAATAAAATTAAGACTTAAATAGTACACTAGAGAATCATTCTAAATATTTCAAGGGGAAAAGCATTCCTAAATAAACTCCTCTGAAAAATAGGAAAAGAATGAAAAGTTTATAAAGCTGAGATAAAATAAAGGATCTGATTATCAAATCAAGCTCACAAGAAGTAGAATTCTATTTCAGATACAAACTTTTCTAATTTAAAGGATACAAGAAACTGCACATGACAAGTAAAAGAGAAGTCCAAGATGGCCAAGATAATTCCCCAGGAACTTCTTCATTGCATTAACATGTGCTTTCACCCAGATAAAACATGTAAGATCTCTAATGATGCATGAAATGATTCACTTCCACAAAAGGGTGCGGTTTGGGGCAGGAAATATCTACGTTTTTAAAAAATAGTAATTTTTACTTTTATTATTTTTAAAGGTACTTAGATTACATAAATGTTACACAAAAACTATAGGGATTCCCATATGCCCCACTAACCACACCTCCCACACCCTCTTATTTAAACATCCTTCATTAGTGTGGCACATTCATTGCAATTGATAAATGCATCTTGGGGCCATTAAGCATGGACCATAGTTCACATTGTAGTTTACACTCTCTCCTACACAATTCTGTATGTTATGTGATGATATAAAATGGTCTATATCTGTCATTGCAGTGTCATTCAGGATGATTCCCAAGTCCCGAAAAAGCCCCCATATTACAACTGTTTTTCCCTCTCCCTGCCTCCAGAGTGTCCAGTGGCCCTGGCTCCACATCAATGTTATAATTTCTTCCATTGCTAGAATCACTATGTGTCTATAGGAGAATACCAGTAAGTTCACTTTAGTCCATAGTTCTTTCCCCGATCCTGAGGATTCTGGCTTGGTGATGTCCACTCCACCTCTAATTGAGAAGGGGTTAATATCCCATGGGGAAGATGAATAGGACTATCTTGCTTGCAGTTAGAGACTCTCTCTGTTCCTTGGGATGGTCGTTGTCCATCATCATCTCCTTGTTAGTTGTCCTGGGTGAGTCCAATGAGCTACAGAGTAGGTGTTGCAACTATGCTGAGATTGCAGGCCCAGCTGGCAAATGGTGAGAACAAAGACTCGTGTCTCTTGGAAGTACACCTCCAAACTCCAGCACCAAGTATAGAAAGGATAGATGAGTCATGTGTAGGGAAGCCATAATTGAGCCCTACTCTGTCACTCTCAAGAGCACAAACTCCAAAATAGGGCCCACTGGCAAGGCACCAAACTCCAGAGCTATCAGCCCTGACCATAGGACCTGGATGTCTCCAGAGCCCTCGGGAGCCCCAGTATTTGGGTTAGTATCCATTTTGGCAATCTAGGAGATCTTGCTGAGATGTGCCTAAGTGTTACCTCTGGAATGACGTCCCAACTCACTTTGAAGTCTCTTAGCCATATAAACTCATTTGTCTTTATATTTTCCCCCTTTTATTCGATGTCTCTTTCCAGTTGCATTGCTAGTTGGTGTTTCGTAAAATCCCTTGGTGCCAGGGAGCTTCATCCTTGGGAGTCAGGTCCCATGCTGGGGGGAAGGTAATACATTTATATGCTGATTTTGGCAGAGAGAGAAGTCACATTTGAGCAATGAGGAGGCTCCCAGGAGGCAGCTCTTAGGTATCCCATAACAATGAGCTAAGATTCAATTTCAAGATCAAAGGCTCATAAGTACAGTCATCAATATCAAGGGCCAATCAGTGGATCATCCTCCTTCACCAGTCATTGCCCCTGCACTTGGGGACTGTTGCTTCTCCTTTAGAGAATGTGGCAGAGCTCTCCATGATGGGAATTCAATGTTCTCTCTGTTATTGTGTGAGGCCCCACCCACTGTGACAATGCCTCATGAATATTTTCACATTTTTATATACTTTATATGTGTGCCCAGGTGAACTTCCTCCCATATGTCCCCCATCATTGATACCCCACACAAATGATCTTTCCCTGCCCCATATGTAACCCTTCTGTTTCTTCAAAAATGAAGTCATTAAAATAGCCAAATATAATTAAGGAAAATGAAATAATAATAAGTTTAAATATAAGAAATATAATATATAAAAAATTAAAATAAACTAAAAATAAAATAAAATAAAAGATTGGGATATTAAAAAATAGTGATAAATATTTTTAAAATTTTTTGACATTTTGTCTTTCATCACTGTAATATCTGGTGTCCTATCTCAACAGTGGCATTTTCTTACATTTATTCCCGTGTCTTACTAGTTTTCATTTTGTTTTCAAAGAAATTTTAAGTCATAGGAAAGTCACATAGCCAACATCCTCCCCTTTTACTTTCCTGTATTAATATCTTTTTATAAGTGGATAGTACCTTGGTTATAACTGATATACACATAGTGAAACATAGCTACTAAACATGGTCAATGTTTTACATTATGATTTACATTTTAGACCACACACTTTTATAAATTTTGATGATATTTAACATGGCCTGTATCAGTCATTTTAAGATCATGTAGAACACTTCGATTGCCCACTAAATATGCGCTGTTTGATCTATTCTATTTCTCCCTCCCACTCCCCTTGGGGCCCACCTTAACCCCCAAGCTCCACTCCATGGATGACAAGATCCATAGTTACACGGAACAACACTGAGGTCTTGACACACTGGTTTGTCCTTCCCTATTAGGAACCTCCAGTGCTCTTGAGAGACTCCCATCTCTCTATTTGTGAACAAATCAGTCCTTCCGAGTATGGGAGTACAGCTCCTTCTTGTTCATTATGTGGATCTCCACACTCTGATACAACACATTATGTCAATGATCACTCACAAACTCCTTAGAAGCATGCTCCAGTGCACCCTGTCCCGAATGCCCCCCAATCCAACACCCTAAACCTGTAACCGTTCCTTGTCATATTGCCATAAATGCATTCCCAATATTGAACTTTCAATCACATACACACAATTCCCCAGTGTTTACCTGGTCCCTCTTGCAACCCTCCTCCCGTTCCCTGGACCATGCAACCCACCCTCACCAATTTACACACCTGTCAAACCTGCACCACCCAACCCAGTAATCTCACTACTCTCTTTTCATATCCCTTCAATACTCAACTACACACTTTTACCTTATCATAGATTATGTCCATATAGGTGTTGGTTCAACTTTCTTCTCCCTTTCTATTTCCCAAAAATACTATATTCCAGACAATAGCTCCCTGAGTCTGCTTAATTTGCTTCATTCATATCAGTTGGGTCAGGTCCTCAAGATTCATCCATGTTATCTCTTGTGTTAGCACTGTATTCCTTCTTACAGCTGAGTAATATTCCATTGCATGTATGTATCACATTTTGTTTATCCATTCATCTGTTGGTGGCATTTGGGTTGATTCCAACCTTTGGTAATAGTAAGTAATGCTGCAATGAACATTGGGGTGCATATATCTGTTCATGTCTTTGCTTTCAATTCTTCTTGGTATATACCAAGCAGTGGAATTGCTGGATCATATGGCAGATCTATAGTTTTTTTTTTTTTTTTTTTTGAGGAATCACCAAACTGTTCTCCACAATGGCTGGACCATTCTACATTCCCACCAGCAGTGGATGAGGGTTCCCATCCCTCCACTTCCTCTCCAACACTTACATTCCTTTCTTTTTTTTTAATAGCTGCCAGTCTAATGGGTGTAAGATGGTATCTCTTGTAGTTTTGACTTGCATTAGTTTAATAGCTAGTGATTGTGAGCATCTTTTCATGTGCTTTTTAACCATTTGTATTTCTTCTTTGAAGAAGTGTCTTTTCAGGTCACTTGCCCATTTTTTAAATGTGTTGTATGTCTTTTTATTTTTGAGGTGGAGGGTTTCTTTATATATGCTGGATATTAGGCCCCTATCAGGTATATGACTGTCAAATATTTTCTCCCATTTGGTAGTCTGCTGTTTTATTTTCTTGATAATGTCTTTTGAGGTGTAAAAGTTTTTAATTTGAAGAGATCCCATTTATCTATTTTATTTTTGCTGCTCGTGCTTTTGGTGTGAGGTTCATGAAACAATTTCATATTACAAGGTCCTATAGATGCTTCCCTACATTACCTTCCAAGGTCTTTATGGTCTTGGTTCTTATATTTAGATCATTGATCCATCTTGAGTTGATTTTTCTATAACATGTGAGATGATGTTTCTCTCTCATTCTTTTGGATTGGGATACCTAGTTCTCCATGCACCACTTGTCAAAGAGGCCATTGTCTCCCAACTGAGTGGACTTGGTGGCCTTGTCAAATATCAGATGACTGTATACGCAAGGATTTATTTCAGAATTCTCAATTCAGTTCCATTGGTCAATGTGTCTTTCCTTGTTCCAATACCATGCAGTTTTCACCACTGTAGCTTTGTAGTATGTTTAGAGTCAGGTAGTGTGATACCTCCAATTTCATTTTTCTTTTTCAATATGTATTTGAGTATACAGGGCTTCTTACCCTCAAAATAAATTTTGTAATTAGTTTTTCCAATTCATTAAAAAATGCTGTGTTGAATTTTATTGGGATTGCATTAAGTCTGTAGATTAGTTTGGGTTGGATAGAAATCTTAATAATGTTTAGTCTTCCTATCCATGAACAGGGAATATTCTTCCATTTATTTAAGTCTTCTTTGATTTCCTTTAACAGTGTTTTGTAGTTTCCTGTATATAAGTCCTTTACATTTTTTAATTTATTCCTAGGTATTTGATTGTTTTAGTTACTATTGTAAATGGTATTTTTTCTTGATTTCCTCCTCAGACTGCTTTTTATTCATGTACAGAAATAATACTGAATTTTGAGCACTGATCTTATAGCCTGTGACTTTACTGAACTCATTTATAAGTTCTAGAATCTTTGTTGTAGATTTCTGAGGGCTTTCTATATACAGGATCATGTTGTTCACAAATATTGAAATTTTCACTCCTTTTTTTCTAATTTGGATGCCTTTTATATCATTTCCTTGCCTCAGTGATTGAACAAGTACTTCTAACACAATGTTAAATGGGGGCAGTGATATTGGGCATCCTTGTCTTTTTCCTGATCTTAGAGGGAAAGCTTTTAGGATTTCAGCATTGAAGGTAACGATAGCTGTGGGTTTGTCCTGTATACCCTTTATCATGTTCAGAAAGTTTCCTTCTATTACTATGTTTTGCAGGGTTTTTATCAGGAAAGGGTGCTGAATTTTGTTGAATGATTTTTCTGCATCTATAAAGATGATCATGTGATTTTTTCCCCATTCGATCTGTTTATGTGGTGTATTACACTGATTGATTTTCTTATGTTGAACCATCCTTGTATACCCGGTATGAAATTCACTTGGTCATCGTGTATAATTCATTTTATGTGTTGTTGAATGCACTTAGCCATCAATCTTTTGAAGATTTTAGCATCTAGATTCATTACAGAGATTGGTCTGTAGTTTTCCTTTCTCGTAGTATCTTTGTTTGTCTTTTATTAGGGTAATAATGGCATCACTGAATGAGTTAGGCAATGTTCATTCTACTTCAACTTTTTGGAAGAGTTTAACCAGGATTGGTGTTAATTCCTTCTGGAATGTTTGGTAGAATTCACCTCTGAAGCCTTCTGGTCATAGGTTTTTTCTTAGTTGGGAGGTTTTTGATGACTGAGTCTATCACTTTATTTGTAATTGGTCTGTTGATGTAATCAATTTCTTCTCTCATCAATGTAGGCTGCTTGTGAGTTTTTAGGAATTTGTCCATTTCCTCTAAAGTATCATTCTTGTTGACATATAATTTTTCAATGTATCCTCTTATGATACTCTTTATTTCTGTGGGGTAAGTGGTTATATCCCCTTCCTCATTTCTTCTTTTGCATATTTGCAACTTCTCTCTGTTTTTCTTTGTTAGGCTGGCTAAGGGTTTCTCAATTTTAGTGATCTTCTTGAAGAACCAGTTTTTGGTTTTCTTTATTTTTTCTAGCATTTTCTTATTTTCTATTTTGTTTAGTTCTGCTCTACTTTTGTCATTTCCATCTTTCTACTTCTTTGTGGTTGGTTTGTTGCTGTTTTTCCAATTTCTCCAGGTGTGCAGTTGAGTCTTTGATTTTACTTCTTTCTTCTTTTTTGATATATGCATTTATGGATATGAATTCCCCTCTCACTACAGCTTTTGATGCATCCCATAGGTTTTGTTATGTTGTGTTTTCATTTTCTTTCATTCCAAGGTACCTACTGATTTTTTTGTGAGATTTCCTCCTTGACCCACTGTTCGTCTAAGTAGGTGTTGTTTGACTTCCATGTCTTTGTGCATAATCTGGTTCTCTGGCCCTTACTGATTTCCAATTTCATTCCATTCTGGTCAGAGAAATTACTTTGTATAATCTCAATCTTTCTGAATTCATTGAGATATTTTTCTGTGGCCTAGCATGTGGTCTACCTTGGAGTAAGATTCATGTGCACTCAAGAAGATTATATATCTCTCTGTATTTGGGTGTAGTGTTCTGTACATGTCTGTTACATCCAGATCCTCTAATGTACTAATTAAAGTCTTTGTTTCGTTATTTATTCTTTGTTGAGATGTTCTGTCTAATGGTGATAATCATGTATTAAAGTCCCCTACTAGAATTGTAGCAGCATCTATCTCTCCACTTAGTTTTTAAAGTGTTTGCCTCACATATTTTGAGGTGCTACTGTTAGGTGCATATATGTTTATGATTGTTCTTTCTTCTTGAAAGATTACCGCTTTCACTATTATATAGTGTCGGTCTAAGTCTCTTACAATAGTTTTGCTTTTAAAATCTATTTAGTCTGAAATTAGTATAGCTACTCCCACCCTTTTTTGGTTATTATTTGCTTATAAAATTGTTATCCAGCCATTCACTCTCAGCCTCCTTGAATCCCTGGGTCTAAGATGGGTTTCTTGTAGACAACATATAGATGGATTATATTACCTTATCTACTCTGTCAATCTGTGTCTCATGACTGGTGAATTTAATCCATTAACTTTCAGTTTTATTACTCTCAAGGAATTACTTACATTAGACATATTTTATTTGGATTTATGAATGTCATATATTGTTTTTCATTGCCTATTTGTCATTTTAGTTGTTTTTACACTCTCCTCCATCTCTCTTTCTCCTGTTTTTTCCTTTGAAACTGCAGAACTCTCTTTAGTATTTCTTGAAGAGCAGGTTTCTTATTTGCATACTCTCTTAATTTCTGGTTATCTGTGAATATTTTGAATTCTCCATCATTTTTGAATCCCAGCTTTGCTGGGTAGAAAATTCTTGCCTGGAATATTTTTTCTTTCAGTACCTTAACTATGTGATCCCACTGCCTTCCTGCCTCCATAGTTTCAGATGAGAAATCAGCACTTAATCTTATTGAGGTTCCCTTGTATATTATGGTTCTTTTTTCTTGCTGCTTTCCGTATTTTCTCTTTGTGTTGAACATTGGACAGAGTGACAATTATGTGTCTTGGACTAGGCCTGCTGGGATTTATACTGTTTGGGGAGCACTGAACTTCCTAGACTTGTACATTCATCTCCCTCAATAGGATTGGGAAGTTTTCAGCCATTATTTCCTCCAACACTCCTTCTGTCCCTTTTCCCATCTCTTCTCCCTCTGAGATGCCTATAATGCATATGTTTATGCATTTTGAATTGTCATTCAAATCCTTGTCCTTGCTGGATTTTTTCTATCTTTTTATCAATCTGTTTTACTTTCTGTTTGATTTCAGATGTACTGTCTTCCACACCACTAATTCTTTTCTCCATCTGCTCAAATCTACTCTTATATACTTGCAGTGTGCTTTTGATTTCTTGGATTGTGCCATTCATTACCATCATATCTGTTATTTTTTTATGTGTGTTCACAATTTCTTCAATATGTTCTCACAGTGTCTTCTTAATATCCTTAATCTCTTCCTTCACTTCATTAAGTTGATATTTGTTTGGACAGCTTTGATTAGTTGTTCAATGTTCTGCACCTCTTCTTGGATTTTAGATTGTTCACTGGACTGGGCTATGTCTTCCTGTTTCTTAGTATGGTTTGTAATTTTTGTTCCCCTCTGTTCATCTTTTTATCTTGCTGGGTTTATTCCATTGATTAACTTCTCTTTACTCTATGGATTTACTTAATTGATGTTTTAGTTTTTGTGTTAAGTTTTTTCTTTGACAATTTTTTCTTCTTGTTCTATTTTATTGCTTCTTTATATGTTTCCTTGGAAGAAAAAATTAAACAAGAGAAAGTGAAAGGGGTAAGTAAAGTAAAAGGATAATAGTAATAATAATAGTACTTGTTAGAAAAGGAACCGTTCAAGACCTTGGAAAATGAATATTTAACTCATGAAAGCAGTGTAGAGTAATAGGAACAAAAAAGTGGGGTACCAACAATGAAATGGGAAACCAAAAAGAAAAATATATAGATTGAATTAAAAGGCCAGTATGATGAGGAAAGGGGGAAAGAGAAAAAACAAAAAGGGAAAAGGTTAATAAAAGAAAGAAAACAGGATAGATGAAGTAGAAATAAAAACCAGAAAACTGAGTACTAAACAAAGAGAAGTGGAATGTAAGAACAGCTACAGAAATCAGAAGGTAGAATGATGAGGGAAGGAAAAGAGGTAGCGTTGGTATACAAAATTGGTATACACAGAAAAAGGGAAATAAAGGAAGAGTCAACACAGTAACCAAGAATCAATTAAGGAATTTATCTCTTTGTCCAGCTCCCTCCAGATCAAAGCCCTGAACCTCCTACTCCATGAGTTCCCAAAACAGCTCACTCATGCAGGATCTGGACCCCACTCAGCTGGCTTTTTGTGAGAGATATCTGCCTGTGTTCCTTTGAAACAAACAAACAAAAAACTAGAACCACAGAAAAGGAAACAGATAGGAAGAAAAAAAGAATAGTAATAGTACTAATAAAAGGTAGGAGAGCAAATGTACAAGACCTAGGAAATTGAAAATTAACATGAATAAGAAGCACAGAAGAATAAGATTAGGAAGTAGAATAGAAACACTGAAACAAGAAACAGAATGGAGAAAAAAGTATATAGAATGAATCAAAATGCCAGAATGGTGAGAAGAGGGGAAAAGAACACAGAAAAGGGAGAAAGAAAAAAGTAAAAAAGAGAAAGTATACATAGAAATGGGAGAGAGGGAGAAATACAAACAAGAAAAACTGGAGATCAAATGAAAGAAATGGAATGAAAGAAGAATGGGAAAAAAAGTTATAAAGATGAAGGAGTGGAAAGAAATAGCATAGGTAGAATAGATCAGTAATCAAAAGAATAAAAGAAAAAAAGAAATATAAACAAGTAGAGGAAAAAAGGGAGGGGATACAAAACAAGCAAGAAACAAGACAGCAGTAACTCATTTAAAAAAGAAGGGAGACAGAAGGGAAAAAAATAAGAATTACAGAAAAACAGTCTTCTTTCTCAGATGCCCAAGGATCTTCTCAGGCTGCTGGTGTTCCACAATCACTCACACTACAGCATGCCCTCTGAAGGCTTTGAAGTGGGTTTTAGTGAGTAAAGGAAGGGAAATAAAATAAAATGACCATTATTTTTTAAATAAGAGATTCAAGAAAGGCTAATACAAAGAAAATGTCTATAAGTTCGCTTTCATAAAGTTTCACCTGGATGCCTGATAACCTAGTAGATCTCCTCTCAAGGAATAGCCAGGAATTGAACCAGGGACCTCATATAGGCCAGGTAGGATTTCTTCCACTGAACTATTCTCAATCCTTGGGTTGATTTGCCTTTGAGAAGGCTATCTGCCCCTTTTCCCTCAGGTGGGTTAGATTCCCTGCAGTCAGCTGGAGTGGTGCTGATCACTGCCTGTCTGCCTCCTCACTGATGCAATTCCTCTCTTTACCTAGATTGCTGGACACGACCGCAAGCCTGAGGCAATGCCCCTCCCCTCTCCCTGTCTAGTCAGGGTTCTGTCCAATATTCCAGGGGGTCCCAGCTGGCCAAACTCACCACAAAAAAAAATCACTTTCCATTCTCCCAGACCCCTCTTCTTCACATGGAATCTGCCATCACACTCCTGTTTGTAGAAATGAGCTAGGGTCTCCACCTTGTTTGTACACCCTGAGGTCGAAGTACGTGTGTCCCCTCCAGCCACTGACATAAGCAACTTTGGATTGTTCCTGGCCTCCCTATCTGTCCAGTACCCTCCTAGATGACTCAGAGCACCCTCCCATGGAGGTAGACATCTTCTTTACCTTCAGTTAGATATAATTCACCAGGAGTTTTACCCTCACTTAATATTCCGGGGTTGGATGCGGG
Source organism: Tolypeutes matacus (assembly GCA_026826555.1). Classification (NCBI taxonomy): domain Eukaryota; kingdom Metazoa; phylum Chordata; class Mammalia; order Cingulata; family Chlamyphoridae; genus Tolypeutes; species Tolypeutes matacus. The sequence continues at coordinate 370,257 of JAKSZT010054268.1, read as the reverse complement.
GGAGTACTTCCCAGCAGCCGGGAGGTTTAATAACTATTGATTACTTGTTTTGGCTTCTTCGTGTCTCTGACCCTCACTCTTTCTGGAAGTTGGTAAGCAGTGTCCTGGTTTGCTGTGCCCCAAAGCAGATCCCCATGGCAGTCTCTGTTTTTTTTCTTTGTTATTTTAGTGAGAGCTAAGAATTATATGTCTAACCCATCGGCCATGTTCCCACAATACCCAATATCTGCATCTTGTACTCCAAGAATAAAGAAGGCAGACATTGATATTTTCCTGGATTGTGTCTCATTAACGATAAACCCTAGATTTACTTACTGTAAGCAAATTAAGAGGACCAGATAAACTCTGTAATTAGCATTCCATAGAAAAGAATTCTACATCAGGGATCTTCTAATAAATATCATTTGGAAGATGAACTATGATGATGTTATCATAAAGAGATTCAACCAGGTAATTTCTTCATGTTATTCTCTTTTATTTCTCTCTGCCTTCTTCTATTTCTCTGTCTCTTTCATTCTATCTTACCAGGAAAGGAAGAATGAGTTTTGACCAGCTTTTTATTCTTTCCTTCATGTGACCAGAATAATTTTGATGGAAAAAGATTTTAAGTATTTAATAAAATAAAATTACAGGCCAATTTCCCTTGGCTATAAATTTTAAAAATCTTAAAAAGAATAACAAGCCAAATCTCATGATATGTGAGACATGATACATCATGGTAAGGTAATTTTTTTTTGACAAAAGGCAAGACTGCTTAACATTTGTATTTCAAGAATATGAAAACAATCTTTAAAAAGTCTTGATATAGAAAAATAATTTGATAAAATTTAACATCAATTCATCATACATTGTTTTCAAACTAGGTACAGAAGGAAACTCAATCGGATAAAGAATATTTTCACAATATTTATAGCACAGCACACATATAGGTAATGTGAAATGTGCATTTTTACATTTTAATGAAGAACCTATCTAGTAAAATAAAGCAAGAAAACTAATTTAAAAGTACTAAGGATGGGTACTAAGAAATATAACTGATATTATTCCTAGACAGCATAGTTACATACCAGTTAATTTCTTTTGCCAAAAGCTCTGATAGCACACTCTACCTCCTCATATTACTACGTAGCACACAATATTTTTGTTTCATTTGTTTGCCTCAATACCTGGTGAAATAAATGAGTGGAGGGCTCTTGGAGAGTACATAAAAATATAAAAATGGTTGTCATAGAATTTAGAAGCAAATTGATATAAGCCTAAACCATTGAGCTTCTGTCAAAGTAAAACCAAAAGTGCAAGAGCCATGAAAAACCAGAGTACAAAGCTTGAAATAAACTGAAATCTTCAATGTAACAAGAAGGAACTACCTAGCACATTTTCTATCATGATGTTTTATATGATTTTCTTTTTTTTTTTTTTTTAATTTTTAATTTATTTTTATTGTGGGTAAAAATCAAAATTCTCACAATACATACAAACATTTGCAAAATGATATATAAATATATATGCATATATGTGTATGTGCTTACAAAAATGTTATTTATATATATTTATACATATATTTTAAGAGGTGCTTAGATTACCCAAAATATTACACGGAACCCACTGGAATTCCCATGTTGCCCACCTCCCACACCTCCCACCACATCCCACACAAATATCTCCCACAAGTGTGGCCCACCACCATCAATGAACTTACACATCCTGGAGCCTTGCCACCAACCATAGACCACAGTTCACACTGTAGACCACACTCTCTCCCATTCAGTTCTGAGTGGTGTGTGCTGATTTAAAATGGCCTACATCCATTGCCACAACGGTACTGAGGACAACCTCTAACTCCCAAAGAAGCCCCTGTATTTCAACTGCTCGTCCCCTCCCTACCCCAAAAGTGTCAAGTGGCCACTGGCTCCACCTCATTGTTATAATTTCTTGCATTGC
>JAKSZT010054268.1:326283-343316 GCA_026826555.1 Tolypeutes matacus | reverse complement strand
TGACCAAATGGGTTTCATCCAGTTATGCAAGGATGGTTCAACATAAGGAAATCAATCAGTGTAATATACCACATAAACAGAATGAATAATTTTTTAAAAATCACATGATCATCTCTGTAGAGGCAGAAAAATCATCCAAAAAAAATCAGCACCCTTTCCTGACAAAAACACTGCAAAAGACAGGAATAGAAGGAAACTTTCTGAACACGGTAAAGGGTATATAAGAAAAACCCACAGCTAACTACATCTTCAATGCTGAAATACTAAAAGCTTTCCCTCTAAAATCAGGAACCAGACAAGGATACCTACTATCAATGCTACTATTTAACACTGTTTAGAAATACTTGCTTGAGCACTGAGGCAAGAAAAAGATATAAAAGTCTTCCAAATTGGAAAGGAAGAAGGAAAATTTAACTATTTGCAGATGACAGGATACTATATAGAGAAATCCCTGAGAAATCTACAACAAAGATTCTAGAATTTGTAAATGAGTTCAGTAAAGTGGCAGGTATAAGATCAATGCTAAAAAATTAGTAGTATTTCTGTACACCAATAATGAGTAATCTGAGGAGGAAATCAAGAAAAAAATACCATTTACAATAGTAAATAAACAATAAAATATATAGGAATAAATTTAACTAAAGATGGAAAGAACTTATATACAGAAAACTACACAACACTGTTAAAGGAAATCAAAGAAGACTTAAATAAATGGAAGAATATTCCCTGTTCATGGACAGGAAGACTAAACATCACTAAGATGTCTATCCAATCAAAACTAATCTACAGATTTAATGCAATCCCAATAAAAATTAACACAGCATATTTTAATGAATTGGAAAACAAACTAGAAAATTTATTTGGAATGGTTAGAGGCCCTGACTAGCCAAAGACATACTAAAAAAGAAAAGGGAAATTGAAGGTATCACACTACCTGACTTTACAACATAATACAAAGCTACAGTGATCAAAACTGCATGGTATTGGCACAAGGATGAACATATCAACTAATGGAACTGAATTGAGAGTTCTGATATAGATCCTCACATATACAATCATCTGATATTTGACAAGGCCACCAAGTCCACTCAACTGGGAGAGAATGGCCTCTTCAACAAGTGGTGCTTGAAGAACTGGATATACATATTCAGAAGAATGAGAGCAGAACACCATCTCACACCTTACACAAAAATGAACTCAAGATGGGTCAAAGATCTAAGTATAAGAGCCAAGACTATAAAGAACTTGGAAGATACTGTAAAGAAGCATTTGCAGGACCTTGTAATAGGAAATGGTTTCATGAACTTCACACTGAAAGGATGAGAACAAAATAAAAAATAGATAAATGTGATCTCCTCAAAATATAAAACTTTTGCACCTCAAAGGAAGTTATCCCCATGGGATATAAGCCTCCTCTCAATTGGAGGAGCCAAACACCTTTCCAGACTCCTCAGGATTGGGGGAAGAGCTATGGACTAGAGTGAACTTACTGGTATTCTACTATCTATAGGCATATTGTGAGTCAAGCAATGGAAGAAATTACAACATTGATGTGGAGCCAGTGGTCACTGGAGGCTCTATGGGCAGGGAGAGGAAAAAGCAGTTGTAATACAGGGGCTTTTTTGGGACTTGGGAATTGTCCTGAGTGACATTACAATGACAGATATAAGCCATTTTATATCATCACATAACATACAGAACTGTGTGGGAGAGAGTGTGGTCCACAATCTGACCTATGGTCCATGCTTAATGGCAAAGCCCCAGGATGTGTTTTTCAATTGCAATTAATGTGCCACACTAATGAAGAATGTTTATGTAGGAGGTTGTGGGAGGTGTGGGAGGTGGGGCGTATGGGAATCGCTGTAAATATTTTTTTCTTTCCCCCATATTTTTTGTGTAACATTTATATAATCAAAATATATTTTAAAAAATAAAAAATAAAATAAAGAAAAGAAAGTAAGAAAGCACCTACCCAAGGGGAGAAAATATTTGGCAACCATGTATCTGATAGGAGCTTAATATCCAGCATATATAAAGAAATACTACACCTCAAAAATAAAAAGACAAACAACACATTTTAAAAATGTGCAAATGACTTGAAAAGACACTTCTCCAAAGAAGAAATACAAATGGCTAAAAAGCACATGAAAAGATGCTCAACATTACTCGCTATTATGGTAATAGAAATCAAAACTACAAGGTGATACCATCTTATACCCATTAGACTGTCAGCTATTAAAAAAACAGAAGACTATAAGATTTGGAGTGGATGTTGGAGAATGGGAACTCTCATCCACTGCTGGTGGGAATGTAGAATGGTTCGGCCATTGTGGATGACAGTTTTAAGGTTCCTCAAAAAACTAACTATAGAATTGCCATAACATCCAGCAATTCCATTCCTGGGTATATACCCAGAAGTATTGAAAGCAAAGACACGAACAGACATACGCACACCAATGTTCATAGTGGCATTATTCACTATTGCCAAAAGTTGGAATCAACTCAAATGCACATCAACAAATGAATGGATAAACAAAATGTGGTACATACACAAAATGAAATATTACTCAACTGTAAGAAGGAATACAGTGCTAACACATGGGATAACATGGATGAACCTTGAGGACCTTATGTTGAGTAAAGCAATGTAGGAGTTGAAAGATGAACACTACATGGCCTCACTGATATGAATTAAGCAAATTGTACAGACTTAGAGAGCTATTTTGTGGAAGGTAGGTTTACAGGAAATAGAAAGAGAGAAGTGAGCCTACACCCATATGGACATAATCTATTGTAAGGTTGAAGTTTGTAGCTGCATATTGAATTGATATGACAGGAGGGTAGTGATATTATTGGGATGGGTGGTGAAGATTTGACAGGTGAATAGGTTGGAGAGGGTGGGTTGGAAGGTCCATGGAACTGGGGCAAGTGTTGGGATAGGGACCAGGTATACACTAGAGATTTGTGGTATGTGGTTGAAAGTACAAAGTTGGAAATGCTCTTATGGTAATATGACAAGAAAGGGTTACTGGTTTAGGGTGTTGGGTGAGGGAGCTTTGGGACAGGGTGCACTGGAGCAGGCTTCTAGGGAGGTTATGAATGACCATTTTGTCATAATGTATTGTATCAGTGGGTGGAGACCCACATAATGAATAGGAAGGAGTTGGACTCCCATACTCGGGAAGGACCAATTCTTTCACAAATAGAGATACAAGAATTTCTCGAGAGCATGGGCGGTTCCTAATAGGGGAGGACAAACCAGTGTGTCAAGATTTCAGTGTTGTTGCATGTAACTATAAATCTTGTCATCCAAGGTGTGAAGCCAGGGGATTACTGTGGGTCACAAGGGGAGTGGGAGAGAGGAATAGAATAGATTGAACAGGGTGTAATTAGAGGGCAATGGAAGTGTTCTACATGATCTTACAATGATGGACACAGGCAAAGTTAAATATCACCAATATTTATAAAAGTGTATGGTTTAAAATGTAAACCATTGACCATGTTTAGTAGGTATGTTTCACTATGTGCCTATCAGTTATAATGAATGTACCAGCCACAGATAAAAAAAGTATTAATATGAGAAGGAGGGAAAGGGGAGGATGTTGGGTATATGAGAGTCCCCTATATTCTGTATGTGACTTTCCTGTGACCTAAAACTTCTTTGAAAACAAAATGAAAAATAGTAAGACACTGGGGAATAAATGGAAGAAAATGCCACTGTATAACAGGACAAAAGATATTACAGTAATGAAAGGCAAAATGTCAAAAAAAATTTTCAAATATTTTTCATTACCTTTTAATACCCCAATCTTTTAATTTTATTTTAATTTAAGTTTTTTTTTAAATGTTTATATACTATACTTCTTATATTTAAATTTGTCATTATTAATTCATTTTTGTTAGTTGTTTTTGGATATTTTAATACCTCCATTTTTGAAGAAGCATTGGATCACAAAAGGGTTACAACTGGGGAAGGGGAAGATCATTGGTGTGGTGTTTCAATGATCGGAGATTCATGGGAGGAAGTTTACCTGGGAATACAGAAAAGGCATACAAAATGTTCAGATGTTCATGGGGCATAGTCACAGTGGCTGGAGACTCACAAAATAACTGAGACAATATTGAATCTCCATCCTGGAGAGCTCTGCCACATTTTCTAATAGAGCAGTTACAGTCCCCAAGTGCAGGGGCAATGACTGGTGAAGGAGGATGGTATTGATGACTATGCTTATGAGGCTTTGATCTTGAAATTGAATCAGGCTATTGTCCTGGGGTGCCTAAGTGTTGCCTCCTGAGAGCCTCTTTGTTGCTCAAATGTGGCCTCTCTCTATGCCAAACTCAGCATATAAATGTATTACCTTCCCCTGAGTGAGGGACATGACTCCAGGAAAAAGACCTCAAATAAAAGGGGAGAAGGTAAAGACAAATGAGTTTATGTGGCTAAGAGACTTCAAAGTGAGTCAGGAGTTCATCCCATAGGTAATGCTTATGCACATCTCAGCAGGATCTCATACACTGCCAAAATGGATACTACCCCAAATAGTGGGGGCTCTGAGGGCTTTGGAGACACTCAAGTCCTATGGTCAGGGCTGATAGCTCCAGAGTTTGGTGCCTTGCCAGTGGGCCCTACTTTGGAACTTGTGCTCCCGAGAGTGACAGAGTTGGACTCAATTATGTCTTCTCTACACATTACTTATCTGTCCCTTCTATTTAAACCTATATTTAGTGCTGGAGTTTGTAGGTGTACATCCAAGAGACATGAGTCTTTGGTCTGTCCATGTGCCACCTGGGCCTGGAACCTCAGTGGAGTTGCAATGCCTACTCTATAGCTCATTGGACTCACCCAGGACAACTTACAAGGAGATGATGAGGGACAGCAACCGTCCCAAGGAACAGAGAGAGTCTGCAACTGTAAGCAAGATAGTCCTATCCATCTTCCCCAGGAGATATAAGCCCCTTCTCAGTTAGAGTTAGAGTGGACATCACCATCCCAGAATCCTCAGGATTGTGGAAAGAACTATGGACTAGATTGGACTTACTGGTATTCTACTATAGACATATGGTAATTCTAGCAATGGAGGAAATTACAACATTGATGTGGAGCCAGTAGCCACTGGAGGCTCTGGGGGCAGGGAGAGGGAAAAACAGTGATAATAGAGGGCTTTTTTGGGGACTTGGCTATCATTCCAAATGACACTGCAATGACAGATATAGACCACTTTATATCATCACATAACATGCAGAACTGTACTGGAGACAGTGTAGACTACAATGTGAACTATGGTCCATGCTTAATGGCAAGTCCCCAGGATGCGTTTATGAATTGCAATGAATGTGCTACACTAATGAAGGATGTTTATGTGGGAGGGTGTGGGACTTGTGGGGAGTGGGTATATGGGAATCCCTATACTTTTTGTAATATTTATGTAATCTAAATATCTTTTTAAAAATATTTTTAAATTATTATAAAAAATAAAATTATATTAAATTTTTAAAAAACCAAAAAGACATAAAGAGAAATACAAGCAACATATGATATACATTAACCCAAAGAAAATATGGCTAATGTAAGTAATTCTTTGAGAATAATAACACTGAATGTTACTAGATTATACTTACCACTCAAGAGACACAGATTGGCAGAACGGATAAGCAAATATGTCCCATCTGTATGCTGCCTACAGAAATCCAACTTATCCTTTGGATTCCAAGAAGGCTGAAAGTGAATGGCTGGAAAACAATCTTACAATGACCAAAAAAGGACAGAATTAGCTATACTAATATCAGATGAAATAGACGTTAAATGCAAATTTATTGTAAGAGACAAAGATATACACTATATATTAGTAAAAGTGTTAATCTTTCAAGAAGAAAGTACAATCATGAACATTTATGCAACTAACCAGGGCACCTCAAAATACATGAGGCAAACACTGGAAAAACAAAGTGCAGAATTATATGCTTCTATAGTTATAATGGGTAAATTTAATACATGATTATCACCATTAGACAGAATATCTCAACAGAGAATCAATAAAGAAACAATGGCTTTCAATAATATATTAGAAGATCTCAACCTAATAGACATATACAGAAAACTACACCCAAATACAGTGGGATAAACATTCTTCTTGACTGCACATGGATCATTTTCCAGGTTAAACCAAATGGTAGGACACAGAAAAATTATCAATGAATACAAAAAGATTGCAATTACAAAAAGTAGTTTTTCTGACCACATTGGAATAAAGCTGGAGATCAGTAAGTGCAGAGAAGCAAATTAATCACAAAGAAATGGAAGTTAAACAACACACTCGTAGACAAACAGTGGGTCAAGGAAGAAATCTCAAGAGAAACCAGTAACTACCTTGAAATGTATTAAAATGAAAACATATCAAAACCTGTGGGAGCAGCAAAAACTGTATTGAGAATGAAATCCATAGCCGTAAATGTATATGTCAAAAAAGAAGATAAAACTAAATTCAAAGACCTAACGTCACACCTGGAGGAATTTCAAAAAAACAACAAACCAACTCCAAAGGAAGTAGAAATAAGGAAATAGCAAAGATTAGAGCAGAATGAAATGAAGTCGAAAATAAGAAAGCACTAGAAAAATACACAAAACCAAATGCTGGTTCTTCAAGAAGATCAATAAAATTGACATACCCTTAGCTAGACCAACAAAGAAAAGAGGAGAAAAGATGCAAATACACAAAATAAGAAATGAGGAAGGGGATATCACCACTGACCTCAGAGAAATAGAGTATCATAAGAGGATACTTCAAAAAATTATATGCCAATAAGAAGGATAATTTAGAGGACATGGTTAAATTCTTAGAAACACACAAGTAGTCTACATTGACAAAAAGGAAAATTGTAGAACTCAAAAGACCAGTCACAAATTAAGAGTATCATTCATAAAAAAAAACTCCCAACTAAGAAGATTTCAGGACTAGAGAGATTTACAGGTGTATTCTACCAAACATTATGGAAAGAACTAACATCAATCCTGCTTAAAATCTTCCAAAAAATAGAAGTAGAAGGAACAATGCCTAACTTGTTCTATGATGCCAAAATTACCCAATTACAAAAACCAAACAAAGACACCACAAGAAAGGAAAACAAAAGAACGATCTCTATAGTGAACTTAAATGCTAAAATCCTCAACAAAATACTTGCTAATCGCATATAACAACACATCAAATGAATTATACATCATGACCAAGTGGGTTTCATCCCGGGTATGCAAGGATGGTTCAACATAAGAAAATCAACCCATGTAATACACCACAAAAAAGATCAAAAGAAAAAAATGATCTCTATAGATGCAAAAAAAGCATTTGACAAAATACAGCAAATTTTCCTGATAAGAACAATGTGAAAGATAGGAACAGAAGGAAACTTTCTGAACATGATAAAGGGTATATATGAAAAACCCACTGCCAACATCATATTCAATGTTGAAATCCTAAAAGCTTTCCCTCTAAGATTGGAAACAAGACAAGGATGCCCACTATCGCTGCTCCTATTTAACATTGTGTTAGAAGTACTTGCTCAACCACCGAGGCAAGAAAAAGATAAAATGCATCCAAATTGGATAAGAAGAAGTAAAAATTTCACTATTTGCAGACCACATGATCCTATACATAGAAAGCAATGAGAAATCTACAACAAAGTTTCTAGATCTTATAAAGGGGTTCAGTAAATTTTCAGGTTATAAGATCAATGCGAAAAATTCATTTGCATTTCTATACACCAGTAATGAGCAATCTGAGGAGGAAATCAAGAATAAAATACCATTTACAACAGTAACTAAAAGAATCAAATACCTAAGAATAACTTTAACTAAGGATATGAATGACTTACATACAGAAACCTTACAAAATTGTTAAAGGAAATCAAAGAAGACTCAAATAAATGGAAAACTATTCCCTGCTCATGGATAGGAAGACTAAACATCATGAATATGTATATCTTATTCAAACTGATCTACAGATTTACTGCAATACCAATAAAAATCACCACAGCATTTTTTACTTTATTAGAAAAACTACTCAGTGAAATTTATTTGGAAGGGCAAGAGGCCTCAAATAGCCAAAGACATATTGAAAAAGAAAAATGAAATTGGAGGAATCACACTACCTGACTTTAAAACATACTACAAAGCTACAATGGTCAAAATTGCAAGAATTGGCACAAGGACAGACATACCAACTAAAGGAACAAATTGAGAGTTCTAATAAAGATCCTTGCATATACAGTCAACCAATATTCAACAAGGCCACAAGCCCACTCAAATGGGAGAGAATGGCCTCTTCAACAAATGGTGCTTGGAGAACTGGATATCCATATCCAAAAGAATGAGAGAGGAACAGCATCTCACACCTTATACAAAAATCAACTCAAGATGGATCAAAGATCTAAATATAAGAGCCAAGACCATAAAAACCTTGGAGGATAATGTAGGGAAGCAGCTACAGGATCTTGTAATAGGAAATGGTTTCATGAATTTCACACCCAAAGGATGAGCAGTGAAAGAAAAAATAGATTAATTGGATCTTCTCAAAATTAAAAACTTTTGCACCTCAAAGGGCATTATCAAGTAATGAAAAAGGCAGCTTACCCAATGGGAGTAAATATTTTGCAACCATATATCTGATAGGAGCCTAATATCCAGCATATATAAAGAAATACTACACTTCAAAAATAAAAAGACAACCCATTTTTAAAAATGGGCAAGCAACTGGAAAAGACACTTCTCTGAGGAAGAAATACAAATGGCTAAAAAGCACAGGAAAAGATGCTGAACATCACTAGCTATTAGGGAAATGCAAACCAAAGCTCTCTTACACCCATTAGACTGGGAGCCGTTAAAAAAACAGAGGACTACAAGTGTTGGAGAGGATGTGGAGGAATGAGAGCACTCTCATTCACTGCTGGTGGGAATGTAGAATTCTGCAGCCATTGTGGAGGACATTTTGGCAGTTCCTCAAAAAACTTACTATAGAACTGCCATATGATCCAGTAATTCCAGTGCTCGCTATATACTCAAAAGAATGGAAAGCAAGGGCACAAACAGATATATGCACTCCAATGTTCATAGCAGCATTATTCACTTTTGCCAAAAGTTGGAATCAAGCCAAATGCCCATCAACAGATGAATGGATAAACAAAGTGTAGTACACACATACAATGGAATATTACTCAACTGTAAGAAGAAATACTGTGCTAACACACAGGATAACATGGATGAATCTTGAGGACCTTATATTGAGTGATGCAAGCCAGGCATTGAGGAAAAATATTACATGACCTTACTGATATGAATTAAGCAAATCGAACAGACTCAGAGAGCTATTGTCTGGAAGATAGGTTTACATGAAATAGATAGGGAGAAGAAGGTTGTGAGCCAATGCACATATGGGAGAAATCTATCATAAGTTGGTAGCATGTAGTTGGGCAGTGAAGGGATATGACAAGGGTGTAGTTATACTATTGGGTTGGGCAGTGCAGGTTTGACAGGGGTGTAAAGTGGTCAGGGTGGGTTGGAAGGCCCATGGAACTGGGAAAAGGGTTAGAGGAAGGACCAGGTGAACACTGGGGTTTGGCAGGTATGTATTTGAAAGTACAAAGTTGGGAATGCTTTTATGGCAATATGACAAGGAAAGGTTACTGGTTTAGGGTGTTGGATGAGGGAGCATTCGGGACAGGGCTCACCTGGGGCAGGCTTCTGAGGAGTGTGCGAGTGATCATTCTGTCATAATGTGTTGTATCAAGGGGTGGAGACCCACATAATGAGCAGGAAGGAGTTGGACTCCGATCCTGGGGAGGATGGATATATTTTCAAACAGAAGAGCAGGAGTGTCTCAAAAGCATGCACTATTCTTAATATGGAAAGACATACCTGTGTCAAGACCTCAGTGATGTTGCAAGTAACTATGAATCTTGACCTCCAAGCTGGGTAGTTGCCATGGCCCAGAAGGGAAGGGGAGGGAGGAATAGAATAGATGGAACAGGGGGTATTTACTGGGCAATGGAAACATTCTACATGATCTTGCAATGATGGACACAGTCCATTATAAATATCATCAAAATTTATAAAAGTGTATGGTCTAAAATATAAACCATAATGTAAACCACCAACCGTGGTTAGTAGCTATGTTTCACTATTTTTATATCAGTTGTACCAAATGTACCATCCACATATAAAAAGGTATTAATATGGAAGTGGGGGAAAAGAGGAAGTAGTTGGGTATATGAGAGTACCCTGTATTCTGTATGTTACATTACTGTGACCTAAAACTTCTTTGAAAACAAAATGAAAATGTCAGACACAGAAGAATAAATGGAAGAAAATGTCAATCTACATACAGGACAACAAATATTATAGGGTTGAAAGGTAATATACCTGAATTTTTAAAAATATATTTTTCTTTATTTTTTTAATATCCCAATTTTTAAGTTTTATTTTTAGTTATTTTAAATTTTTATGTATTTTATATCTTATATTTAAACCTACCTTTATTATTTCATTTTCCTATTAATTGTATTTGGCTATTTTATTGGCTTCACTTCTGAAGAAGCTTAGAATCACAGAAGGGTTACACCTGGGACATGGGAGGATCATTGGTGTGGGGTTTCAGTGATGGGGGATACATTGGAGAAAGTTCACCTGGACATACAGATAAGGTGCATAAATGTGTTCAAATGTTCACAGGGAATTGTCACAGAGGGTGGAGATTTACACAATAACTGACATAATATTGATTTCCCATCCTGGAGAACTCTGCCATTCTCTAATGGAACAGCAACAATCTCTCAAGTACAGGGGCAATGAATGGCAAAGGAGGATGGTCCATTGATGGGCCCTTGATATTGATGACTATGCTTATTACCCTTTGCTCTTGAAATTGAAACTTAGCCTAATGTTGTAGGGTGCCTCAGAGTTACCTCCGGAGAGTCTCCTTGTTCCTCCAATGTGGCCTCACTCTAAGTCAAATTCAGCATATATATGCATTACCTTCCCCACAGAATGGAACATGACTCCCGGGGATGAGCCTCCCTGACACTGAGGGATTACTACCAAGCACAAACTAACAATACTAGAAAATGACCTAGAATGAAAGTGGGGAAGTGTAAAAATAAATGAGTTTATATGGCTAAGATACTTGAAAGTGAGTCATGAGGTCAACCCAGAAGTAATGCTTATGCACATTTCAGCAGAATATCATAGACTGCCAAAGTGGATAATACCTCAATTAGTGGATTTCCTGAGAACCCTGGAAACACTCAGGTCTTATGGTGCAGGAAGATAGCTCTGGAGTTTGGTGATTGCAAGTTGCCCTACCTTCAAGTTTGTGCTTATGGGAGTGACAATGTTGGATTCAGTTATGGCTTCCCTACACATGGCTCCTTGGTCCCTATTATTTGAGCCTATAGTTGGTGCTGGAGTTGGTAGGTGTACATCCAAGAGACTCAAATCTTTGAGCTGTCCATGTGCCAGATGGGCTCTGAGGCTTGGTGGAGTTGCTAGCCTACTCTACAGTTCATTGGACTCACCCAGGACAACTAACAATGAGGTCAGGATGGACAACCACCATACCAAGGAAACAAGAGAGCCTACAGCTGCAAGCAAGGGAGTCCTATCCATCAACTCTATGAGATCGAAGCTCCCTCTCAATTAGAGGTGGAGTGGAAATCACCATCCCAGAAACCTCAGGATTGGGGAATGAACACTGGGCTAGAATGGACTTATTGGTATTCTACTATAGACTTATTTGATTCTAGCAATGGAAGAAATTACAACATTGATGTAGAGGCAGTGGCCCCTGGAGGCTCTGAGGGCAAGGAGAGGGAAACAGGTATAATACAGGGGCATTTTGGGAACTTGGAATCATCCTGAATGATATTGCAATGCAAATATAGGCCATTATATATCCTTCCATAACCTACAGAATTATGTAGGAGAGAGTGTAACTACAATGTAAACTATATTCCATGCTCAGTGGCAGTGTCCCAAAATGTATTTATCAATTGCAATGAATGTACCACACTAATGAAGAATGTTGTTTATGTGGGAAAATGTGGAAGGTATGGGGAGCGGGGCATATGGGAATCCCTATATTTTTTATGTAACATTTATGTAATCTATGTAAATTTAAAAAAAATAAAAGCTATATATTAAAAAAATAAAGAACATTATCAAGAAAGTGAAAAGACATCCTACAAAACGAAAGAAAATATTTGTAAATTATATACTAAGAAGAATATGCTGTTATCCAGAATATGTTTAAGAACTCATCATCAATAATACAAACAAGTTTTTTAAGTGGCCAAAGGACTTGTATAGACATTTCTCAAAAGATAATATACAGATGGCCAACAAACACACAAAAAGATGCTTAACATCATTAGCCTATATAAAAATGCAGATCAAAATTATGAGACATCACTTACACCTACCAGGTTGGCTATAATAAAAAATATTAAGTGTCAGCAAAAATATGGAGAAATTGGTATTCTTGTGCATTTTTGGTGGAAAATGTAAAACAGTATAGTCACTGTACAAAACAATCTGTTGTTCCCTCAAATAGTTAAAACATACAATTACCATATGACCCAGCAGTTACCCTCTTAGGACATACCCAGAAATATCAAAAACAGTTATTCAAGCTAATATTTTTATAGGAATTTTCATAGAACTATTCATAATAGCTAAAAGGTGGAAAGTACTTAAATGTCCATCAATGAATGAATGGAGAAATAAATTGTGATATACACATATGTCATAATATTATTCAGTCATAAAAAGGAGTGAAATACTGATACATGCTACATCATGAATGAACCTTGAAAATCATGCTAAATGAAAGAAGCCACCAAAAGGTCATATATTTAATGTTTCCACTTATATGAAACATCCAGAATGGTAGAGAAAGCAGTTGGTGGTTGTCAGTGGGTAAGTTATACGTGAATGTTGAGTAACTGCTCAATAGACATGTTTTCATTTTAGGTTGAGGAATATGTTTTGGAATGAGACAGAGCGGGCAGTGGAAAACACTGAATGAATATAATAAATGCTATTGAATCGCTAGCTATAAAATGGTTTCTTTATGTTTCATGAATTTCACTTCAAAAAAATGAAAATAATAGGGAAAAGGTATTGACAATTTCTAAAATAGATATAAAAACATCCCTTAAACATATAAAAATGCTCAACCACAACCATAAGAGAATGGCAAATAAAACTACAGTGAAATATCATTTATCACACAAAATGTTGGGGAAAAAAAAGCTTTTTTTTTTTTATATAATATATAATCTTCTTAGACTGTGGATAAACAGTAAGTGCACGTGGTTAAGACAAACAGTTCAACCAGTAAGGAGGGTAATTTTGTGATAGTTAACAAAGTTATGTATGCATTAGTCAGATGATTTCTGGGAGTGCGGGACAGTTCTCTATCTTGACATAGGTGATGATTACAGGAGTATTTCTCCCATACAAATCATTAAGCTATAAATTTACTTTGTGTGGTTTTCTGTATCATGTTTTATATTGTGATAAAAACTTATAAATAAATCAAATCAAAGTGAAAGCTTGCTGAACAAGTGCAGCACACACCTCTGCCTTATAAACCACCCTATTCTGAAAGACTGCATTCAACTAACCATTGCAGATGGCTGTTCCCATCAGGGAACTCTTATTTTTAACATTGAAACACAATGAACAAGAGAAATTTTGTACCTCTGACCCAGGGTGTGAGGCAACAGCATCTTAAGGGAGTCAGAACAACTCAGAAAGTTTCTGTCTGTAGTATAATTCTCTCCTGTGCAAAGAGTTACACAAAGTGCTGCCATAGCAAAGTAGTTAATTGTCAGCACTAATTACACTTAGGTAATGACCAAAGGGACCTGGTCTTGCCAGCCTGAATTCATTCTGTTCTAGGAATTGTCTCTTAGAATCCTGTTGTTTTTCCCAGGATATCTAAGGAGAAAAGAGGTTAATGGGTCACTTGGAGGTGACATCTTCTGTAAATTACCAGTTCCTTTCCAACTAAGAATTTTCTTTTGCCATGTATCCAAAAATACAGTCCTTGAATAACAAAGAAAGTGATTTATAATATAATAAAGGTGATAGGAAGATTAAAACTGCATGGACATTACTCTGTTAAAAGGCGTTCTAGATTGTGAGTTCCTCATTAGAAATATAAACCCTAGCCAAATTACAGACACATAATCAAATTGAAGCTAACATTATATTACTAAAAATAGAGCAGTGTATAAAGGGGATTTATGGAGTTTTGTGTTAGTGTGGAATACTTACATAGTTATATTATTACAAAGGTTTTTTTCCAAATTATTTATATCAAAATAGAAAAATAAATATATGAGAATGACCATGTCAATCTTTGATATTTCTCAAATCAGTGCCTCAGAACTTCTTAATTACATACAGTTTAATTCAGCAAATATTTATTGAGTGACTACTGGGAAAAAGAAACTGTGCTAAGTGCTGAAAATACAAAGATGAATAACAAAAACCTCTGTCCGTAGAAAGCCTTTAATTTAATAGAAGAGTTTGAAATGTCTTTACTCTTACCCTCCAGATCTTCAGTCTTGTCATGGACAATTACAAAATGGTGATGAACCTCCAAACAAGGAGTACCACCAACACAAGCAAAACAATTCCCTCTACCCCATAATATCTAATTCCCCTCTCAGCCTGAAGGAGTCATAATAGACATCATCCCAAATCCCTCAAGATTGAGGAATGAACAAACATAAAGGGGGAGTGTAACCACGGACCAAAGTAGATTTATTGTTATTGTAGTTATTATCTTGTGATAATGGAAGAACCTATAACATTAATATAAAGATAGTGGTTGCCATGTGTTCAGAGGGTAAGGGTGAATAGATGGAGGACAGGACATTTTTTAGGGCAGTGAAACTGTTTAGTATGTTACCATTATGACAGATACATGACATTATACATCTGTCAAAGCCTATAAAACTGTACAGCACAAAGTGTAAACCATAATGTAAACAGACTTTGGTTAGTAACAATGCTTCAATATTAGTTCATCAATTGTAACCAATGTACCACACTAATGTAAGATGTTAATAATAGGGGAAACTGTGTGTGTTGGGGGGAGAGTTATATGGGAACTTCCCTATGCTTCTGTAAATCTAAAATTTCTCTAAAAATAAAGTTTATTTAAAAACATATATTTAGTTTTAAAATATTTACAACAATGTAAATACCTATGTAGCCACATACAGAGCTTGAAATTAAACATTACCAGTACGCTAAAGGTCCCATAGGTGTTCCTTTCCCCTTTGTATTCTTTCTTTGGGTCTGGGAATGACCACTATCCTTTTGGATATCCTTTTGGAAAAAGATTCCATATTTTAAAATAAAGTTCAACCCATAAATGTATCCCCCAAAATCCATTATTTCATTTTGTTCTCTTTGAAACTTAAATAAATGGAATCACATTTTAGAAGTTCTTTAGTCACTTTTACTTTAACCAACAAGCTTGCAAATTTCAACCCTATTGATGTATGTTGCTGTAGTTTATCCATTTTCATAGCTATATGGTATTCCACTGCATGGATATATCAGACTTTAATCACCCACTCTACCATTGAGGGACATTTAGAGTTTTTCTGAATATTAGTTATTACAAACAATTCTTTTACACATCTCCCGGTACACATGTGCAAAGAATCTTTTTAACAAATGTCTCACAAAAATGCAAGGTGTTGGTGGTGGATTGATATATGGGACCCCTGTCTTATGTTATGCATGTTTGCTTTGTAAGTTCACAACTTTTACTATACATTTATTGTTTATGTGTGTTCATGTAAAAATGATATAAAAATAATAATAGTGTGGGTTGGGAGGAATTAATTTGGTTTGTAGTAATATTTTGAGGATGCTCTTTAATCATTAAAAATGTTTCACAACAATGCAAGGTATTGATGGTGGGATGAGGTATGAGAGTCCTGTATGATGTTATGTATGTTTGTTTTGTAAGTTCACAACTATTACTATACACTTATTGTTATGTATGTTTATGTATGAACGATATACCACAATAAATAAAAAATAAAAAAAGAGTGGAATTGTTGAGTTGTTCAAAATCATAGAATGACACTTTTTTTTAAAGTGGTCCTACCAATTTACACTTCTGCCAATGTTAAATAAGCATTTACTCCTCATCTTTATCAACATTTAATATTCTGAGATATTTTAATTTTTTTCATTATGGTAAAATGTTATCGGATTTGATTGTGAATTTGTATTTCCCTGATTATTAATAAGGTGGTATATTTTTCATTTATTTAGTGGCCCTTTGAGTTTACATGTTTGAAGAGCTGCAATTAATATATGTATATCAATACTTAACATACATACACACATTCTGGATTCAAAGCCTTCATCAAATAAATAAATAAATTATTTTCTCCAGCTTGTGATTTGTATTTTTAATTCTCTTAGGGAGATTTTTGGATTTACAGAAGCCCTAAATGTTGATATATTTTAAATTTACCAATATTTTCATTTATTCCTTGTTTCTCTTGTGTCTTCTTAGAGAAAAAAAGAATCCTTGTCTAGCTCAATGTAACTAAGATCTTCTTTCATAATTTTTATAAAATTTTTATCTTCTAGTATATCAATTTTAGATCTATAATCTCAGAGTTAATTTGGGCTATGATGTGAGATAATGGTCTAATTTTACATTTCTCAATGTGAATAATCGAATGAATCAAAGCAATTTATTGAAAAGTTCATCCACTGAACTTGAATGAATGTTAGGGTAAATATCAACTGTCCATTTGGGTAATGATATTTTTGTGCCCCACTATAATATTCCATTGCCTATTTCACTGTGTATATGATATCACTGCAATGCTTTTTTGGTAATTCTTGTTAAAAGAGCATGTCCTCTCAAATTGTTCTTATTTAGGAATGTCTTGGATTTTCTCAGCCCTATATATGTTTATACTAATTTTAGAATCAGGTTTGCTTG
>JAKSZT010054268.1:292248-325883 GCA_026826555.1 Tolypeutes matacus | reverse complement strand
TTTTTTTTTTTTTTTTTTTTTTTTATTATGGGTAAAAATCAAAATTCTCACAATACATACAAACATTTGTAAAATGATATATAAATATATATGCATATATGTGTATTTGCTTACAAAAATGTTATTTTTTATATATATATATACATATATTTTAAGAGGTGCTTAGATTACCTAAAATATTATACGGAACCCACTCGGATTCCCATGTTGCCCACCTCCCACACCTCCCACCACATCCAACACAAACATCTCCCATAGTATGCCATAAATAAGCTTTTAATACATTCATTAGTTTTACCATTAATTAATTAATTATTTTGAGAAACTGAATTTAAATACATTTTAAGGGAATTGACAATTTTTAAAGATTGTTTTCTAATATTTGAAAACTTGAATATGGTATATCTCTCAATTTGCTTATTTTCATGTATTTCTCCAAAGTTTTACAAATTTTTACATAAATCATTAGTGTGGTACATTCATTCAATTGATGAACATATTTTTAAGCATTGCCACTAAGCATGGATTATACTTTACATTGTAGTTTATACTCTTTCCCACTCAATTCAGTAGATTATGGCAGGATATATAATGGACTGACTCTGGCATTGCAACGCCATTCAGGATAATTCCAAGTCCTTGAATTGCCCCATATTACACATCTTTTTCCCTCTCCCTCACTTCAGCATCACCAGTGGCAACTGTCTCCACATCCATGATATAATTTATTCCATTGCTAGAATCACATTAAGTCTATAGTAGAATCCCAGTAAGTCCATTCTAGTCCATATTTTGTTCCCCAATCCAGAGGATTCTGAATAGTGAAGCCCATTCCAATTCTAATTGAGAGGGGGCTTCAATCCAATATGGCTGATGGATAAGACTCTCTTGCTTGCAGTTGAAGATGCTCTCGGTTCCTTGGTGTGGTGGTTGTTCATCCTCACCTCCTTGTTAATTGTCCTGGGTGAGTCCAATGAACTGGAGAGATTTATACAATCTGAAGAGAAACCAGAGTAGGTGTTGCAACTCCTCTGAGGCTCAGAGCCCGGCTGGCATATGGACTGCCCAGAGATTCAAATCTCTTGGATGTACACCTACCAATTCCAGCAGCAAATATAGACTCAAGTAAAAGGGACAGAAGAGGCATGTGAAAAGAAGTCACATCTGAGTCCAACTCTGTCACATTCGGGATCACAAACTCCAAAGTAAGGTCCACTGACAAGGCACCAAACTCACATTGTAGACCACACTCTCTCCCACACTTTTCTTCATGTTCTATGTTGACATAAAATGGCCTATATCTGTCATTGCAATGTCACTCAGAACAATTCCCAAGTCCCAAAAAAGGCTGTGTATTATAAATGCTTTTCCCTCTCCCTGCCCCCAGAGCGTCCAGGGGCCATTGGCTCTACATTAATGTAATTTCTTCCATTGCTTGAATCACAATTTGTCTATAACAGAATACCAGTAAGTCCACTCTAGTCCATAGCTCTTCCCCCAGTCATGAGGAATCTGGGATGGTGATGTGCACTCCACCTACAATTGAGAGGGGGCTTATATTCCATGGATAAGATGGATGGGATTATCCTCCCTACAGCTGCAGACTCTCCATTCCCTGGGATGGCCGTTGTCTATCATCATCTGCCCGCCAGGTGTCCTGGGTGAGTCCATTGAGCTGTAGAGTAGAAGTTGCAGCTCTACCGAGATTCCAGGTCCAGCTGGCACATGGACAGCCCAAAGTCTCCAGTTTCTGGATGTACACCTACAAACTCCAGCACCACTTACAGGTTTGAATACAAGGGACAGATAAACCATGTGCAGAGAAGACATATTTGAGTCCAACTCTGTCACTCTCAGGAGCACAAATTCCAAAGTAGGGCCCACTGGCAAGGCACCAAACTCTGAAGCTATCAACCCTTACATAGGACCTTGGTTTCTACAGAGCCCTCAGGAGCCCCTCTATTTGGGGTTATATCCACTTTGGAAGTGTATGAAGTCCTACTGAGATATGCATAAGCGTTAACTCTGGGGTGACCTCCTGACTCACTTGAAAGTCTTAACCATATGAACACACTTGTCTTTACCTTTTACCCCTTTTATTTGAGGTCTTTTTCCAGTCATATTGCCAGTTGCAGTAATCTTCAGTGCCAGGCAGGCTCATCCCCGGGAGTCATGTCCCCCAGTGGGAGGAAGGTAATGCATTCATATGCTGAGTTTGGCTTAGAGAGAGGTCACATTTGAACAACAAGGAGGTTCTATGAGGCAACCCTAGGCACCCCATAATAATAGGCTAAGTTTCAGTTTCAAGAACAAAGACTTGTAAGGCTAGTCATCAATAAGAAGGGCCAATTAGTGGCTCATCCTCCTTTGCCAGACACTGCCCCTGCACTTCTGGGACTGTTGCTGCTCCCTTGGAGAATGTGGCAGAGCTCTCCGGGATGTGAATTCAGTATTCTCTCATTTATTCAGTGATTCTGCAACCACTGTGACAATGCCCCGTGAACATTTGAACAATTTTATATATCTTGTATGTATGTTCAGGTGAACTTCCTCCCATGTAACTCCCATCTCTGACACCTCCCACCAATGATCCTCTTCCACCCAACTGTAACCCTTCTGTGATGCAAAGCTTCTTTAAAGATGAAGCCAATAAAATAGCCAAATACAAATAATAGGAAAATGAAATAATAATGTTGATTTTAAATGTAAGAGATAAAATACATGAAAACTTAAAGAAAACAAAAAATTAAATTAAATTAAAAGATTGGGATATTTAAAAAATGAAAAATATAATTTAAAAAATTAAAAAAAATTGTTTTGACATTTTGCCTTTTATCACTGCAATATCTGGTGTCCAGACACTACCGTGGCATGTTCCCCCTCTCATTCCCCTGTGTCTCACTATTTTTCATTTTGTTTTCAGGGAAATTTTAGGTCACAGCAAAGTCACACACTGAATATAAGAGACTCTCATACACCCAACCTCCTCCCGCTTTCCTCACCCCATATTAAAACCTTTTTGTATGTGAATGGTAGCGTTGTTATAAATGATATACAGATAGTGAAACATAGCTACTAAACTTTGTCAATGGTATACAGTATGGTTTACATTTTAGACTGTACACTTTTATAAATTTTGATATTTTCCATGTCTTATGTCAATCACTGTAAGGTAATGAAGAACATTTCCACTGACCACTACATACCCCCTGATCGATCTATTCTGTTCCTCTCTCCCCATCCCCCCAGGGCCCATGACGACCCATTGGCTTGACTCATTGGATGACAAGATTCATAGTTACATGCAACAAGAAGTCTTGACACACTGGTTTGTCCTCTCCTATTAGGAACTGCCCTTGCTCTTGAGAGACTTCTGCCTGTCTATTTCTGAATGAACTGGTCCTCCCAAATATGGGAGTCTAACTTCTTCCTGCTCATTATGTGGGACGCCACCCACTGATACAACACATTATGACAGGATGAACACTCACACACTCCCTAGAAATCAGCTCCAGGTGTGTCCTGTCCCAAATGCCCCCCCAACCAACACCCTAAATCAGTGACCCATTTTGTCATACTGCCATAAGAGCATTCCCACCTCTGTACTTTCAACTTCATACCCACAAATCCCAAATTTTTACTTGGTCCCTTTCCCATCTCTCCCCCAAGTATCCTGGATATTCTAACCCACCCTTCCCAATCAATCCATCTCTCAACACTGCACCACCAAACCAAATAATACCACTACCCACCTGTCCTATCCCTTCAATGTGCAACTACACTCTATCACTTTACCATAAATTAAGTCCGTATGGGTGATGGCTCACAACTTTCTCTTCTCTTTCTCTTTCTGGTAAACCTATCTCTCAGACAATAGCTCTCTGAAACTGCTCAATTTCCTTAATTCATATCACTGAGATCATGTACTGTTCATCCTTCAATGCCTGGCTTGCTTCACTCAACATAAGGTCTTCAAGATTCATCCATGTTATCCTGTGTGTTAGCACTTTATTCCTTCTTACAGCTGAGTAATATTCCATTGCATGTATGTAGCACATTTTGTTTATCCATTCATCTGTTAATGGGAAACTGGGTTGACTCCAACTTTTGGCAATAGTGAACAATGCTGCTATGAACATTGGTGTTCATATATCTGTTTGTATCTTTGTTTTCAATTCTTCTGGGTATATACCCAGCAATGGAATCACTGGATCATATTGAAGATCTACAGTTAGTTTTTTGAGGAACTGCCATACTCTCCTCTACAGGGGCAGGACCATTCCACAATCCCACCAGGAGTGGATGAGGGTTCCCATTCCTCCACATCCTCTTCAACACTTATACTCTGCTGTTTTTTTTTAATAGCCACCATTCTAATGGGTGTAAGATGGTATCTCATTGTAGTTTTGATTTGCATTTTCCTAATACTAGCGATGTCGAACATTTTTTCATGTGCATTTTAGCCATTTGTATTTCTTCCTTGGAGAACTGTCTTTTCAGATCACTTGTCATTTTTTAAATTGGTTGTTTGTCTTTTTATTTTCGAGGTGTAGGACATCTTTATATATGCAGGATATTAGGCTCCTATCAGATGTATGGTTGCCAAATGTTTTCTTCCATTGGAGGGCTGCCTTTTTATTTTCTTGATAACATCCTTTGAAGTGCAAAAGTTTTTAATTTTGAGGAGATCCCATTTATCTACTTTTTTTTTTTTTTTTTCCTGCTCGTGCTTTGGTTATGAAGTTCATGAATCCATTTCCTATTACAATATGCTGTAGATTCTTCCCTACAATACCTTCCAAGGTCTTTATGGTCTTGACACTTATATCTAGATCTTTGGTCCATCTTGAGGTTTTTGTTTTTTTTTTTATTGTGGGTAAAAATCAAAATTTTCACAATACATACCAACATTTGCAAAATGATATATAAATATATATGCATATATGTGCATTTGCTTACAAAAATGTTATTTATGTATATATATAAATATATATTAAGAGGTGCTTAGATACCCAAAATATTACACGGAACCCACTGGGATTCCCATGTTGCCCACCTCCAACACCTCCCACCACATCCCACACAAGCATCTCCCACAAGTGTGGCCCACCACCCTCAATGGACTTACACATCCTGGAGCCTTGCCACCAACCATAGACCACAGTTCACACCGTAGACCATACTCTCTCCCACACAGTTCTGAGTGGTGTGTGCTGATTTAAATGGCCTACATCCGTTGCCACAAAGATACTCAGAACAACCTCCAAATCCCAAAAAAGCCCCTGTATTTCAACTGCTCATCCCCTCCCTGCCCCAAAAGTGTCTAGTGGCCACTGGTTCCACCTTATTGTTATAATTTCTTCCATTGCTAGAATCACCATATGTGAACAACAGAATACCATCAAGTCCACTCTAGTCCATAGTTCTTCCCCCAATCCTGAGGGGACTGGTATGGTGATGTCCACTCCACCTCCAAGTGAGAGAGGGCTTCTATCCCATGGATATGGTGGGTGGGATGATCCTGTCTGCAGATGCAGGCCCTCTCCATTCCATGGGATGGCCATTGCCCATTGTTGTCTCCTTGCCAGGTGTCTTGGATGAGTCCATTGAGCTGTAGGGTAGGAGTTGCAGCTCCACCGAGATTCCATGCACACCTGGCACATAGATAGGCCAGGGGCTCCAGTCTCTGGAAGTATACCTAAAAACTTCAGCATTACATATAGGTTTAAATAGAAGGGACTGATGAACTATGTGCAGGGAGGACTTATTTGAGTCCAATTCTGTCACTCTCAGGAGCACAGATTCCAAAATAGAGCCCACTGATAAGGCATCAGTCTCTGGGTCTATGCCCACTTATATAGGAATGGGTGTCTCCAGACCTCTCAGCAGCCCCTCTGTGTGGGGTGATAGGCACTTAGATGTTCTATGAGCTCCTACTGAGGTGTGCGTAAGAGTTACCTCTGGGATGACCTCCCGACTCTCTTTGAAGTCTCTTAGCCACTTGAACTCATTTGCCTTTACCTTTTCCCCCTTTAATTCAAGGTCTTTTTCCAGTCGTGTTGCCAGTTGGCACTTGGTATTAATCCCTCGTTGCCAGGGAGGCTCATCCCCGGGAGTCATGTCCCACGTTGGGGGGAAGGTAATGCAATCATATGCTGAGTTTGGCTTAGAGAGAGGCCACATTTGAGCAACAAGGAGGCTCCCAGGTGGCAACCCTTAGGCACCCCACAACTGCAGGCTAAATCTCAGTTAGAAAAGCAAAGACTCACAAGAGTAGTCATCAATAAAAAGAACACATCAGTGGGTCATCCTCTTTTGACAGACACTGATCCTACACTCAGAGGACTATTACTGCTCCCTTGGAGACTGTGGCAGAGCTTTCCAGTCTAGGAATTCAGATTCCCTCATTTATTGTGTGATTGTACACCCATCGTGACCATGCCTCATCTTTTGATCTTTTCAATGATTTTGTATATCTTTCATATATATTTGGAAGAACTAATTCCCATGAAACACCCCTCCCAGACACCCCCCACAAATAATTCCCTGCAGTACCCATTGTAACCCTTCTGTGATCCAAATCCTCCATGAACATGTAGTCCATAAAATAATCAAATACACTTACTAGGAAAAAGAAACAAGTATGATAAGCTTACATGCAAGAGACAAACATAAGGAAATTCAGGGGGAAAAAAAAAAAAGAAAAGAGAAGGAAAAAAAACAAATAATCAAAAAACAAAACAATATAAAATATAATTAGCGGATTGGGACATTCAAAAAATGGGCAAAAAGGCAAAGGAAATGCCTTTAAAATATATATATATATTCATTTTTTTTCCTTTCTCTTTTTTCCTTTTTTCCCTCCTTTTATCACTGTGTTATCGGATGTCTGGTGTGCTGTGACACCTTCCCCCTCTCAATCCCCATTGTCTCCCAGTTTTTCATTTGATTTTCAAAGCAGTTTTAGGTCACAGGAAAGTCACACACGGAGTGCCGGAGACTCCCAGATACCAAACCACCCCCCCTTCCCCACCCCATATTAACCCCCCCCTTTTTTTTGAATGTTAGCATTGTTATAACTGTTATACAGATAGCAAAATATAGCAACTAAACAGTATAGTTTACAATTTAGATGAAACAGTTTAATAATTTTGATGATATTTACCATGTCCTGTGTCCATTACTGTAAGGTAATGAAAAACCTTCCCCATGACCACCAAACACCCCATTAGATCTTGACTGTTCCCTTCCCCCCAGCCCCCCAGGGCCCGTGATACTCCCTTCTCCCAACCCATGGAATGTCAAGATTCACAGTTACATGCCCTGGGGATTTGAACCGGCACTTCCTAATCCACCCACCCGCCAGTGCTGCACCACCAAACCCAGGAACACCACCACACATCTGCCCCATCCCTCAACATGCAACCACACTCTATCCCCTTACCATAGATTATGTCCATATGGGTGATGGCTCAAAGCCTGCTCTTCTCTTACTCTCCTTTGTTAACCTATCTTTCAGACAATGGTTCTCAGAGACTGCTCAGTTTCCTCAGTTCAGATCAGTGAGGTCATATACTGTTCATCCTTCAGTGCCTGGCTTGCTTAACTCATTGAGTTGATTTTTGTATAAGGTGTGAGATGGTGCTCCTCTCTCATTCTTTTGGATATGGATATCCAGTTTTCCAAGCACTGCTTGTTAAAGAGGCCATTCTCTCTCAACTGAGTGGGCTTGGTGGCCTTGTCAAATATCAGATGACTGTATATGCGATGATCTATGTCAGAACTCTCAATTCGGTTCCATTGGTCAGTATGTCTATCCTTGTGCCAATACCATGCAGTTTTGACCACTGTAGCTTTGTAGTATGTGTTAAAGTTAGGTAGTGTGATTCCTGCAACTTCATTTTTCCTTTTCAATATGTCTTTGGCAATTCGGGCCTCTTACCCTTCCAAATAAATTTTGTAGTTAGTTTTTCCAATTCATTTAAAAAAATTACAGTGTTGATGTTTATAGGGTTGCATTAAATCTTTAGATTAGCTTGGGTAAGATAGACATCTTGATGATGTTTACTCTTACTATCCATGAACTGGGAATGTTCTTCCATTTATTTAAGTCTTCTTTGATTTCCTTTAACAGTGTTGTTGTAGTTTTCTGTATATAAGTCCTTTAAATCTTTGGTTAAATTTATTTCTATGTATTTGATTCTGTTAGTTAGTATTGTAAATGGTAATTTTTCTTGATTTCCTCCTCAGGTTACTCATTATTGTTGTACAGAAATACTACTGATTTTTGAGCTTTGATCTTATACCTTGTGACATTACTGAACTCCTAAGTTCTAGAAGCTTTGTTGTAGATTTCTCAGGGCTTACTATGTATAGGATCATGTTGTCTGCATATAGTGAAATTTTTACGTTTTCTTTTCCAATTTGGATGCCTTTTATATCTTTTTCTTGCCTCAGTGCTAGAGCAGGTACTTCTAAGACAATGTCAAATAGGAGTGGTGATAGTAAGCATCGTTGTCTTGTTTCCAATCTCAGAGGGAAGGCTTTTAGGATCTCACCATTGAAGGTGATGTAACTTTGGGTTTTTCATATATACACTTTATCATAATCAGAAAGTTTCCTTTTATTCCTATTTTTTGCAGTGTTTTTATCTGGAAAGTGTGCTGTATTTTGTTGAATGCTTTTTCTGCATCTATAGAGATGATCATGTGATTTTTTTCTTTCAATCTGTTTATGTGGTGTATTACATTGATTGATTTTCTTATGCTGAACCATCCTTGCATACCTGAGATGAAACCCACTTGGTCATGGTGTATAATTCTTTTGATATGTTGTTGAATGCAATTGGTAAGTATTTTGTTGAAGATTTTAGCATCTATGTTCATTAGGGAGATTGGTCTGTAATTTTCCTTTCTTGTTGAATCTTTGTTTGGCTTTGGTATTAGGGTAATTTTGGCATCATAGAATGAGTTAGGCAATGTTCCTTCTACTTTTATTTTTTGGAAGAACTTAAACAGGATTCGTGTTACCTCATTCTGGAATGTTTGGTAGAATTCACCTGTGAAGCTATCTGGTCCTGGGCTCTTCTTAGTTGGGAGGATTTTGATGACTGACTTTACTTGTAATTGTCCGTTGCGTGCATCAATTTCTTTTTTTATCAATGTTGGCTGCTTGGGAGTTTCTAGGGGTTTGTCTATTTCCTCTAAAGTATCATTCTTGTTGGCAGATAATTTTTCAAAGTATCCTCTTATGATACTCTATTTCTGTGGGGTCACGAGTGATATCCCCTTCCACATTCCTTATTTTGTGTATTTGCATCTGCTCTCTTATTTTCTGTGTTAGTCTTGCTAAGGGTTTGTCAATTTTATTGATCTTCTCAAAGAACCAGCTTTTGGTTTTGTTTATTTTTACTAGGGATTTCTTATTTTCTATTTCATTTAGTTCTGTCCTAATCTTGGTTATTTCCTTCTTTCTACTTCCTTTGGGGTTAGTTTCTCTTGTATTTCCATTCCTCCATGTCTGCCGTTAGGTCTTCAATTTTAGCTCTTTTTCTTTTTTAATGTATGTATTTATGGCTATGAATTTCCCTCTCAATTCAGCTTTGGCTGCATCTCATAGGTTCTGATATGTTGTGGTGTCATTGTCATTCATTTCAAGGTAGTTACTGTTTTTCTTTTGAGATTTCCTCCTTGATCCACTGTTTATCTAAGAATGTGTTGTTTAACTTCCTTATCTTTGTGCCTAATCTGGTTCCCTGGCCCTTCCTGATTTTCAATTTTATTCCATTGTGGTCAGAGAAATTAATTTGTATAATCTCAATATTTCAGGATTCATTGAGTGCTGTTCTGTGGCCTAGCAAGTGGTCCAATTGGAGTATAATGCATGTGCACTCGAGAAGAACATATATACTGCTGTATTTGGGTGTAACATTCTGTATATGTCTATTAGGCCCAGGTTCTCTAATGTATTACTCAGAGTCTTTGTTTCTTTATTGATTCTGTCTGGACATGCTGTCTAATGTTGATAATGGTGTATTAAATTCCCCCACTATAGTTTTAGAGGCATTTATGTGTCCACTTAGTTTTTACAGTGTTTGCCTCATGTATTTCTTGTTCTATTTCCTTGCTGTTTTTTATGTTCCCTTTAAGGAAAAAGATTAGGCCCAGAGTAATCAAAAGAGGTAAGAAAGGAAAAAGGATAATAGTAATAATAATGAAAGTTAGAAGAGGGGGCATATAAGATTTAGTAAAATGAATAATCAACTCATGTAAGCAGTGTAGAGTAATTGGTGAAAAAAAAGTGGAGTATCTACAATGGAATGGGAAACCAAATAGAGAACAATATATATAATGATTTAAAAGGTCAGAATGATGAGGAGAGATAGCGTAAAGAAAGGGTGAAAGGTAAAAGTTAATTTTGAAAAAATAAAACAGAATAGACAAGATAGAAATTGAAACATGTAAAATTGAGAACTAATGAAAAAAGGTGGAATGTAAGAACAATAAAAGAAAGCAGAAGATAGAAAGATGAAGGAAGGAAAAGATATGGCATTGGTAGACAAAATCAATATACACAGAAGATGGGGAATTCAAGGAAGAAGAAGCACAGCAAAGAAGAAACAAACTAGCAACACCTAATTTAAAAAAAGGGGGGGGTGGAGGAAAGAGGAAAGAAAAGCAAGAAACAAACAAACAAAAAACAAACAAACATACAAGCAAGCAGTCAAACAAAGCTAAGGAAGAACAGCGCTCCTTCTTGGGCCCTTGTGGAGCCACTCAGTCTGCCTGTGTTCATCAATCAATTACCCTGGAGACCTCTCTGCAAGTTTCAAGGTGGATTTTAGTGAGTAAACTAAGTTAAATTTCATTTTAAGTAACTTTTTTTTTTTTTTTTTAGTGAACTAAGGAACACAAAAGAAATTAGTAAAACATTAATGTCTATGTTTTCCCTATCTTACATTATCAGCTTGGTTTCAGATATCCTGGTGAATCAGTACTCTTAGAGAAGCCAGGAATTGAACTAGGGCCTCATATATTCAAGACAGAAACTCCTCCACTGAGCTAACTTACTAATTGGGTCACTTAGCTCTTCAGAAAGCTATTTAGTCACTTTTCCCTGAGAAGATTTTATACTCCTGTGGCACCAGAATTCCACAGGCTGTATGAGTAGATACCCCCTCCCCTTTCCTGATCAGGTTGAGTTCCATTTTCAAATCCAAATGGGTCCCTGATGACTGAGTTCACCTCTCTGAAATGATTTACAAGCCTCTTTTAGACCACCCCCTTCTCCCAGGGGACCCTAAATAGGCTTGTGGAAAAGTATTAAGCACTACCAACTGACTCCTTTAGGGGAACTGAAACTCTGATAGTCCTCAGCACAGAACTATAATATTGGCTAAGTTTACCCTCTTCCAAGCCAAGCCTCTGTATCCCAGGGCAGCTAGGTAAATCAGGCTTCCTCAGCAGATTCGCCTCTCCCCTCAGCCTGGTATCACTTCAAGCCAGCTTGTGTGCTCCCCAAAGCTCTAGGGGGATCCAAGCAACCAACAGATAGAAAACCCCTCTCCACCCTTTTCCAGAACCCTCCTACTCTCAGAGAATGCTCCCTCTCACTGGGTTGTCAGCAGGAGTTGGGGCTCACCCTAGCCCTTTGCCCTGAGGGTAGGACTTAGCCATCCATGTCTGTGATTTCTAGCTTGGGAAAAACTAACAGTTTTATCTTAAGCAATCTATCTCCCTGTCCAGCTCTCTCCAGATCAATGTCCCAAAGGCTCTCACTCCATGGGCTCCCAGAACACCTCACTTGGGCAGGATCCTGTCCCTAATCAGTTGTCTTTTGTGAGATAGTGAGTGCCCACTTAAGCCAATGTCATCTTGCCTCTCTGTCAGATTTCAGTATTCTTTTGGTAGCTGTGTGCATCTCTAACCAGTGTAGCAATGTCCCATGAACATTTGAACATATTTATATACCTTATATGTATGCCCAGGTGAACTCCATCCCATGTATCCCCCATCACTGACATCTGACACCAATGATTCTCTCCTGTAGTAGTAGTAACCTACCTGTGGTCCAAAACCTCAAAAATGATGCAAAGATTATCACCAAATTCCATTAATAGTAAAATGAAATAACGATGAGTTTAAACGTAAATAAAATACACAGTAATTTAGAAAAGCTAAATTAAAGAAAAAAAGAAATTGGGATATTAAAAAAATAATGAAAATATTTTTTAAAAAAATTTTAAGTGTTTTTTGACATTTTGCCTTTCATCACTTTAATATCTGTTGGCCTGTACATAAAGTGGCTTTTTCTTCCATTTCTTCACCCATAGTCTTATTTTTCTTCATTTTCTCTTCAAAGAAGTTTTAGGTCACAGTAATGTCATGTGCAGAATATAGTGAACTCCCATATACCCAACACCACCTTCCCCCTTTTCCTCCTTCCTGTATTAATAACCTTTTTACATGTGGATGGTACATTTATTACAACTGATGTACAAATACTGAAACATAGCCATTAAACATGGTCAATAGTTTACAATATGGTTTACATTTTAGACCTTACTCATTTATAAATTTTTAATGAATTTTTAACCTCTTTTTTAAATCCTTTTTTTATTTTTTAAAGATACTTAGTTTACATAAAGGTTACAGAAAAAATATAGAGATTCCCATATGCCCCACTCCCCACATCTCCCACGTGCTCCCATATAAATAACATCCTTTGTTAGTGTGGCACCTTCATTTCAATTGATAAACACATCCTGGGGCATTGCCACTGAACATGGACCATACTTCATGTTCACATTGTAGCTTACGTTCTCTTTCACACAATTCTGCAGATTAAGGGAAAATATAAAATGGCCTGTGTCTGTCATTGCAATATCATTCAGGAAGATTCCCAAGTACCAAAAAAGCCCCCATATTACACCTTTTTTTCTCTCTCCTTGCCCCCAGAGCCTACAGTGGCCACTGCCTCTGTTGTAATTATCTGTGGCTAGAATCACATTAAGTCTATAGCAGAATACCAGTAAGCCCACTCTAGTCCATAGTTCATTCCCTAATCCTAATGATTCTGGGATAGTGACGTCCACTCCACCTCTAATTGGTAGGGGGTTTCTATCCCATACAGCTGATGAATGGGACTCTCTTGCTTGCAGATGTAAGCTCTCTCATTTCTTTGGTATGGTGGCTGTCAATCCTCACCTCCTTGTTAGTTGTTCTGAATGAGTCTAATGAACTGGAGAGTAGGTGTTGCAACTCCACTGAGGCTCAGGGCCCAGCTGGCACATGGACACCCAGAGATTCCAGTCTCTTGTATGTATACCTACAAACTCCAGAACCAAGTATTGGTATAAATAGAAGGGAGAAATGAGCCGTGTGTAGGAAAGCCATAACTGAGTCCAACTCTGTCACTCTCAGGAGCACAAACTACAAAGTAGGGCCCACTGGCAAGGCACCAAACTCTGGAGCTATCTGCCATGAACATAAGACCTGGGTGTCTCCAGAGCCCCCAGGAGCCTCACTCTTTGGGGTAGTATCCACTTTGGCAGTCTTTGAGATCCTGCTGAGATGTGCATAAGTGTTATCTCTGGGATGACCTCCTGACTCACTTTGAAGTCTCTTAGTCATATAAAAGGTCTTTTTCCAGTTGCATTGCTTGTTGGTGCTTGGTAGTAATCCCTTGGTGCCAGGGAGGCTCATCCCCGGGTGTCATGTCCCATGCTTCATGGGAGGTAATGCTTTTATATGCTGAGCTTGGCTGAGAGAGAGGCCACATTGAGCAACAAGGAGGCTCTCAGGAGGCAAATCTTACATACCCCATAACACTAGCTACGTTTCAAGAGCAAAGGCTCAAATGCATAGTTGTCAATATAAAGGGCCCAATAATGGACCATCCTCCTTCACCAGTGATTACCTTTGTACTTGGGGGACTATTGCTGCTCCATTAGAGAATGTGGCAAAGCTCTTCAGGATGGGAATTTAATATTCTCTCGGTTATTGTGGAATCTCCACTCACTGTGACAATACCCTGTGAACATTTGAACACCTTTATATGCCTTATATGTATGTCCAGGTGAACTTTCTCCCATGTGTCCCCCATCACTAACACCCCACACCAATGTATGGAAACCACATATCTGATAATGGACTAATATCCAGAATATGTAAAGAAACTTAACAACATAAAGACAAACAAATCAATTAAAAAATGGAAATAAATGAGAAAACAAAACAAAACCACACACTAGTGAATTTGATCATTAATGCCAGCAGCTTTGTGGTTGATTTTTAGGGACTTTCTAAATATAGGATCATATCATCTGCAAATAGTGAGTTTTACTTCTTCCTTTCCAATTTGAATGCCTTTTATTTCTGTTTCTTGCCTATTTGCTGTAGCTAGTTGTGGCAGTGGGCATCCTTCTCTTATTCCCAATCTAAGAGGGAAAGCTTACAGCCTTTCCCCATTGAGTATGATGTTAGCTTTTGTTTCATCATATATGCATTTTATCATATTGACAAAGCTTCCTTCTTTTCCTGTATTTTGAAGTGTATTTATCAAGAAAGTATGCTGGATTTTGTTGAGATGTATTTTTTAAATTTTATTGATACATATTAATAAAGCACAAATCCATCCAAAGTGTACAATCAATGTTTTTTATATAATCACAGAGTTGTCAATTCATCATTTCAACCATTTTAGAGCATTTCCATTATTTCAGTAATAATAATAATAATAAATGAAAACTGACCAAACAAACAAACAAACTTTACCACCTCTCAATCTCTCTATATTTCCCCTTCCATAGATAGCTGATAGACTGTTTCCTTCTCTCTGGTATATTTGTATTTATATTTTGTAAAGCAGTCTTATATATGCAATATTACCCATATTCATGTGTTATATGAGGTTTCACTATGTTATACAGTTCCATGTTACATTATTTAGCTTTCCTTCTAGTAATATACATGTCCCTAGCCATTCCCTTTTGACCATGGTCATACCCATACAATAGCTCTGCTAGTGAATCATCATGATGTGCTCTCACCATTTCCATTCATTTTCAAAGATTTACAGAAAATCCTTTTAACCACATCTACACAGCTTTCCATTTTCTAGACTCATTATATTTTCTGGTGACCTATATTCTTATTATTAATTCCATGAGTTTACATAATATATATAGTTCAAAATAGTGGAACCATACAGTATTTGTACTTCTGTGTCTGGCTTCCTTCACTCAACAGAATGCCCTCCATGTTAATCCATGTTGTCATATGCTTCATGACTTCATTTCTTCTTACAGCTGCATAATGTTCCATCGTATGTATAGACCAAAATTTTTTTATCCATTCATCATTGATGGACATGTAGATTGTTTCCAACTTTTGGCAACTGTGAATAACACCACAATGATCATCAGTGTGCAGATATCTGTTCAGGTAACTGCTCTCAGTTCTTCTGGGTATGTACTACCAATGGTACTGCCAGGTCACATGGCAAGTTTATATTCAATTTCCTTAGGAACTGCCAAACAGTCTCCCACAGGGGGTGTACCATTCTATATTTCCACTAACATTGAATAAGCATTCATATCTTTCCACATCCATCCCAAAATTTACAGTTTTCTGACTTTTTAATAGTGGGTAGTCTATTAGACATTGTATTAGCCAGGATTCTCTCTGGTAACAGAATCAACAAGAGCTATCTGTCAATAATAATGAGATTTTAAAAGAGTCTCTCACATGACCGTGGGGATGCACAAGTCCAGGTTCTGCAGGCAGGCTGCAAACCAGTGGCTCTGATGAAAGTCTGATGAAAGGTTGTTGATGAGTTTCTGGGAGAAGTTGCCTGTCCAAGGACGAGCTGGGAAATTCTCTCTGAATGTTGAAATCACTTCTCCTTTTAAGGCATTCAACTGATTGGATAAAAGCACCACCCATTGATGATGTCATTTCCCTGATTGATGCAGATGTAATCAGCCATCAACACAGAAAACTCACTGGTGATTGGAGTCCATAAATGCTCTTGTATTACAATTAGCCCAGTGCTTGCTTGAACAAACACCTGGACACAATTATCTGGCCGAGTTGACACATTAGCCTAACCATCACAGATGTGAAATGATATCTCATTGTCGTTTTGATTTGCATTCCATAATCACTACTAATGTTGAACATTTTTTCACGTGTTTCTTCACTATTTGTATCTCTTCTTTGGATAAATGTCTATTCAAGTCTTTTGCCCATTTTTTAATTGTGAAGTTTGCCTTTCTATTGTTCAGTTGTCATATCTCTTTATATATCATGGATATTAAACCCTTATCAGATATGTGATTGCCAAGTATTTTCTCCTACTGAGTCGGTTGCTTTTTTACCCTTTTGACAAATTTCTTTGAGGTGCAAAAGTGTTTCATTTTGAGGAAGTCCCATTTACCTCTATTATCTTTTGTTTCTCATGCTTTGGGTGTAATGTTTGGGTGTAATGTTTAAGAAAATGCTGCCTACCATAAGACCTAGAAGATGTTTTACCACATTTTCTTCTAGGAGATTTATGATTGTTGTTTTTATATTTAGGTCCTTGATTCATTTTTAGTTAATTATTGTATAAGATGTGAGAGAGTGGTCCTATTTCTTTCTTTGGGATATAGATATCCATTTCTCCCAGCAGCATTTATTTAATAGACTGTTCTGGATCAGCTGGGTGGGCTTGACAAGCCTTGTCAAAAATCGCTTGACCATATTAAGATCTATTTCTGAGTTCTTGATTTGGTTCCATTGGTCAATCTGTCTGTCTTTATGCCAATACCATGCTGTTTTTTACCACTGTAGCTAAGTAATATGTTTCAAAGTTAAGAAGTTAGAGTCCACCAACTTTATTCTTCTTTTTAAAGACATTTTTGGCCATTTGGGGCCCTTTATCCTTCCAAATAAATTTGATAATGGGTTTTTCCATGCCTGCAAATAGGCTGTTGGGATTTTTTTTTTTTTTTTTTGTCTTTTCTTGTGTTTTATTTTTTTTTTATTTTTTTTATTTTTTTTTGTATTTGCTTACAAAAATGTTATTTATATATATATATATATATACATATATTTTAAGAGGTGCTTAGATTACCTAAAATATTACACGGAACCTACTGGGATTCCCATGTTGCCCACCTGTCAAGATAGGATGACCCACTGATGTTTTGTTTTTTTTTTATTGATGACTACCCTTGTGAGTCTTTGCTCTTGTAAATGAGACTTAGCCTGCAGTTGTGGGGTGCCTAAGGGTTGCCACCTGTGAGCCTCCTTGTTGTTCAAATGTGGCCTCTCTCTAAGCCAAACTCAGCATATGATTGCATTACCTTCCCCCCAACGTGGGACATGACTCCCGGGGATGAGCCTCCCTGGCAACGAGGTGGAGCCAGTGGCTGTTGGGATTTTTATAAGGATTGCATTGAATCTGTCAGTCAGTTTGAAAAGAATTGACATTTAATGATACTTAGTCTTTCAATCCATGAATATGGAAAGCCCTTTCCTTTATTTAAGTCTTCCTCAGTTTCTTTTAGCAAAGTTTGTAGTTTTCTGAATACAGGTGCTTTATGCCCTTGGCTAAGTTTATTACCAAATATTTGATTGTTGTATTTACTGTTATAACTGGAATTGTTTTCTGATTTCCTGCTCAGAGTGCACATCAGTAGTGTATAGAAACACTACTGATTTTTTGCATATTAATCTTGTGCCTTGCCACTTTGCTGAATTTGTACATTATTTCGGGACTTGGGGGTTGTCTTGAGTGGTATTGTGGCGACGGATGTAGGCCATTTTACATCTGCATATGCCATGCAGAACTGTGTGGGAGAGAGTGTGGTCTGCGATGTGAACTGTGGTCTATGCTTGGTGGCAAGGCCCCAGGATGTGTATATCCATTGCGGGTGATGTTCCACACTGATGAAGGATGTTTGTGTGGGAGGTTGTGGCAGGTGTGGGACGTGGGGAACATGGGAATCCCTATAATTTCTGTGTAATATTTAGGTAATCTAAGTACCTTTAGTATATATATATATATATATATATATATATATATATATATATATATAAAATAACATTTATATAAGCAAATGCACATATATGCATATATCTTTATATATCATTTTACAAATATTGGTATGTATTGTGAAATTTTTTATTTTTACCCACAATAAAAAATTTTAAACTAAAGCATTAGAGACACACAGCAGATTTGAATTGCTTGAAGACAGAAAGAATGATTTTGAGGACAGAACATGTGACTGGAAAAGACAAGAGAACAAAAAGAGAAAAGAATGGAAAAATGGAACAGAATCTCAGGAAATTGAATGACAACACAAAACACACAGCTTGTACGTTATCAGTGTCCCAGAAGAAGAGAATGGAAAAGGGGCAGAAAGAATTTTCAAGTAAATAATGACCAAAAACTCCCCAATGCTTTTGAAAGACATAAATAACAATATCCAAGAAAGACAACACATACCAAACAGAAAAATTCTTAATAGACCTACACTGAGACATATACTATTCAGAATGACAAATATCAGAGATAAAGAGAGGATTCTGAAAGTAGGAAGAGAAAAGCAAAGCATCACATAGAATGGACCCTCAATAAGATTAACTGCCCACCTCTCATCAGAAACCATGAAAGAGAAAAGAAATTAGTATGATGTATTCAAGGTACTGAAAAAGAAAAACTGGAAGCCATGAAATTTATCCAGCAAAACTGTCCTTCAAAAGTGAGGGTGAGCTTAAAGTTTACACAAACGAAAATCTTAGAGATAATGTTACCAAAATACCAGAATTACAAGAAATACTAAAGCAAGTGCTGTAGCCTGAAAGGAAAAAAAACAAGGGTGAGAGATTTGGGTAAGAGTGTAGAAATGAATATTATTAGGAAGGATAAATTAAAGGGTAAAAAAACAGACAATAAAATATGACAACAGAAAGCCAAAGAATAAACTGGACAAAGTAAATACTGTCCTTATAGTAATAACATCGAATGTTAATGGCTTGAACTCCCCAGTCAAAAGATATAGACTAATCGAATGCATAAAAGAATATGAGCCATCTATATGTTGTCTACAAGAGACTCATCTCAGACATAAGGACACAACCAGTTTGAAAGTGAAAGGCTGGAAAAGATATTTCACACAAATTGTAAGCAAAGAAGAGCTCAAGTAGTAATATTAGTATCAGACAAAATAGATTTTTAATACAAAACTGTTATAAAGGATGAAGAAGTTAATTCTATATTAATGAAAGGAGCAATTCACCAAGAAGAAATAACTACAATGAATATTTATGCACCTCACCTGGGTGCCTCAAGATACATGAGGCACACACTGGCAAACTGAAATTAGAAATAAATGTCGCTACAATAATAGTTAGATAGACCACTCTTAGAATTGAACATCTGGACAGAGGATAAAGAAACAGAGAACTTGAATAATATGATAAATGGACTAGAACTAACAGACAAGTATTACACCCCAAAACAGCAGGATATCCATTCATTTCAAGCACTCATGGACACTTCTCCAGGATAGAGAAAACTTGTCACAAGACAAGACTTAAGAAATTTAAAAATATTGAAATTATACCAAACACTTTCTTTTACCATAACAGAATGAAGTAGGAAATCAAAAATGGATGAAAAAAGGGAAAATTCATAAATATATGGAGATTAAAGAACACACTCTTAAAGAAGAGTGGATCAAAGAGGAAATTGAAAGAGAATTCAGTAAATATCTTGAGATGAATAAAAATGAGAACACAACATATTAAAACCTATGGGACACCACAAAGGCAGTGCTAAGGAAAATTCATAACCCTCAATGTTACATTTTTAAAAAGTGCTAAAATTGAAGATCTAACTCCACACCTTGAAGAACTAGAAGAAGAACAAGAAATTAATCCTAAAGCAAGGAGAGGGAAAAAAAATAGTAAAGAACAGAGCAGAAATATATTAAATTTAAAAAAAAAAAAAAAAAAAAAAAACAAAAAAAAAACAATAGAGAGAATAAACAAAGCCAAAAGTTGTTTATTTGAGAAGATCAACAAATCAGCAAACGCTTAGCTAGACTGACAAAAAAACAAAAAAGAAAGAAAGAAAAGAAAAGAAAAGAAAAAGAGAGAAGATATAAACAAATAAAATCAGAATTTAGAGGGAGAACATTACCACTGACCCTGCAGAAATAAAAGATCATAAGAGGATACTATGAACAATTGTACATCAAAAAACTAGATAATGTAGATGAGATGGACAAATTCCTAGAAACACATGAACAACCTACACTGACCCTAAAAGAAATAGAAGACCTCAACAACTATTCACAAGTAAAGAGATTGAGACAGTCATCAAAAACCTCCCAAAAACCAGGAGTGCCTGTGCTTGGCCCAGACCTTGGTCAACTAGGGCATGACCATGTGCCTGGCGCAGGGCATCTCCTACCCCTGCACCAACAAGGATAATGTGGGCTCTTGCACCAACTACCCCTGTTCCTCCTCCTACTCAAACTGCTGCACCCGCTGCTCCCTCCCTGGTGCTGCCCTGCTTGCTCTGTTACCTGCCAGCCACTGGCTGTGTGAAGCTGACCCAGCAAGGCTCCAACAACCTGTGCTGCCCTGGCTGCCGCTGTAAGCCCATGAACAGTGTCATCTGCAAGGCAGCCAGTAGGGATGCCAAGGCCAGCAGGCCCAACAAGCCTTTCTGACACTTTGGGCTGAAACCCCACCATACCCCTGGTAATTTGGTTCCATTTGACACCCAGGAACATTGCACTCCAAAAGTATGAATAGAAGGAGACTTTCTTAATATGGCAAAACTCATATATGAAAAACCTACATCTAGTATTGTACTCAATGGTGAAAGACTGAAAGCTTTCCTGCTGAGATCAAGAAAAAGACAAGGATGCCCACTGTCACCACTGTTAATCCATACTTTACTAGAAGTTCTACCTGTAGCAATTAAGCTAGATAAATAAATGAAAGGAACCTAAATAGGAAAGGAAGAATAAAACTTTCACTATTAGCTGATGATATGATCCTATATCTACAAGAATCCTGAAAAATCCAAAACAAAGCTACTAGAACTAATACATGAGTTCAGAAAAGTGTCAGGATACAAGATTAATATGCAGAAATCAATAATGTTTCTTTACACTAATGATGTGCAATCTGAGGAGGAAATCAGAAAAAAAAATCCATTTATAATAGTACCTAAAACAATAAAATATTTAGGAATAAACTTAACCAAGAACATAAAGGACCTGTATTCAGAAGACTACAAAACATAACAAACAGAAATGAAAGAAGATTTAAATAAATGTAAGGACATTCAGTGTTCATGGATTGGAAGACTAAATATTGTCAAAATGTCAATTCTACCCAAACTGATTTACAAATTCAACACAATTCCAATAAAAATCCTGACAGCCTTTTTTTTAAAAAAATGGAAAAGCCAATTATTAAATTTATTTTGAAAGGTAAGGGACCCGAAATAGCCAAAAATGTTTTAAAAAAGAGAACAAAGTTGAAGGACTATCATTTCCTGACTTTTAAGAATATTACTTATATATAATGGTAAAAACAACACAGTACTGGCATAAAGACAGATAGATTGACCAATGGAATCAAATAAAAAACTCAATAAATAACCCTCATATCTATGGTCAAGTGATTTTTGACAAGGCTATCAAGACCTCCCAGCTGGGCCTGAACAGTCTATTCAACAAATGGTGCTGGGAGAACTGGATAACCATATCTAAAATCAAGAAAGAGGATCCCTATCTCACCTTATACAAAAATTAACTCAATATGGACCAAGGACCTATATATAAAAGTAACCATAAAACTCTTAGGAGAAAATGTAGGAATACATCGTCAAGATCTTGTGGTAGGCAGTAGTTCCTAACCCTTACACTTAAAACATGAGCAACAAAAGAATAAATAGATAAATCAGACCTACTCAAATTAAACACTTTTGAAACATCAAAGGATTTGTCAAAAGGATGAAAAGGCTGCTGACTTAATAGCAGAAAATGTTTGGAAATCACATATATGATAATTTTTTTAAAGATTCCATGGGAATGTACAACACAAACTGTGAACTCTAAGTTAAACCATGGACCATAGTTAAAAGTACAATTATAAAAAGTTTTTTCATAATTTGCATCTTAATGCAAGGTGTTAATAATAAGGCAGTATATGGAAATCCTGTATTTTTTCCATGATTGTTTTGTAAATTCACAAATTCTTGAATTTATAAAAAAAACATAGAACTATAAACTCAAAGAATGGACCCAAAGATAATCTTTGATCTTTATTTACTAGTAATGTATGAATACTGGCTCATCAATTATAACAAATGTATCACATTAGTGAAAGATATTAATAATAAGGAATACTATGTGTGTGGTGGGGTAGGGGAAGTGGTATATATCAACTCAGTACTTTTTATGGAATTTTTCTATAAACGTAAAACTGCTCAAAAAATAAAGTTTATTATAGAAAAAAGGAAAAAAAGAATGTAGGAAGAAAGAAATAACAATTATAAGGCAAAAAAATTAATGAAATAAAAAACAAAGTTATAATTGAAAGAATCAAGAAAACCAAATTT
Organism: Tolypeutes matacus; assembly: GCA_026826555.1. Classification (NCBI taxonomy): domain Eukaryota; kingdom Metazoa; phylum Chordata; class Mammalia; order Cingulata; family Chlamyphoridae; genus Tolypeutes; species Tolypeutes matacus. The sequence goes on along the minus strand of JAKSZT010054268.1, from coordinate 303,251 downwards.
GATTCTCTCAAAAAACTAATAAAATTGGTAATACATTAAGAAAAATAATCAAGAAGAAAGGGGAATAAACATAAATGTATAAAAAGATAGAAATAAATCGTTATTTTTCACAGACAGTATTTTTGTTTACCAGTTATGCATTCTATAACCTCCTCAATCCTAGGAAAGCAGAACTCCTCATAATAGCATTTAACACAGTATTTTGCCTGTTTCATTTCTATTTTCCTCAATAGATGGTAAGCATGATGAGTGCACAAAGTGTTGGTGAATAAAGATTATTATAAAGGTAAATATAATAGTACCTTAAAAGCAAATAGTTATTAGTAAATAAAAATTGGCCTCTGTCAATGAAAAACCAAAAGAACTAGCCAAGGAAATATTAAACAAAGGCTTCAAATGAAATGAAGCATGCTCTATAAGAGGAAGGTAAAAACTAACACTGTAATAGCCGCTGGACTGCATCAGTTATTGGTCCATACGGGTTGACTTGAAACCAATATTGGTGATAGAAAGATATTATCAGTGGTATCCATCTCTATAAATAAGTCAATGAACATCTAAAATGAACAAACAATATTCTGAAATCTGAAAAAAAAATATTATCACAGCTGAAAAAATAATCACCATCACACTGAATTGCTCAATTTCCTTATGAATCTTTTCTACATGACACTTGGCACTTGGGAAAAACAATGTGCATCAAAGTCCTAGTGTCTGTAGAAAGCCAATAATGGAGTAAGATATTGGTCTTCCTACTCAGTTCTGCTCATTGGTTTCATTCCTAATGGTAAGAACTATTTATAACTCCTACTCTTGAGCATTGATGATGAATAACCTAAAAAGGAATATCTCTGTTTCTCAATCTTTGAAGCTGCTGCAATTGAACTTGAGCCTGAGGAGATACGTAGGAAACCCACCCTTTAATTCCCCAGCACCTAGTTGCATAGTTAGCCAACTTTTTTTTTTGTACTCCCTGCATTCTATTTCTCTTTCTCTTCATCTTACTCTCTTAAACTCTTTATTTGAATTTTCATTGATGTTGTTTTACATCCTATTCTTCAAAGCACTAGTATCTTTGTTAAAGTTGTATGTGTGATATCTTGAATATTCTATCAAGAAAATTAAGATCATAAAAAAAATAATGTTTGTGTCCTGGTTATTTCATTCCAACAGAGCACAACATGAAAAAGCATGCTAACTTTATTTTTGCCAGAAGAATGCAAATATTAACCCCAATACGATACTTCTTAATCTGTTTCCTAAAAAAAAATTATCAAAATGATCTCAAAAGACTACACTTGGAGCACTTACTATATGCCAGAGAATTGTCTGATGTTTATTCTTGTTTCAACTCATTTACTCCTGAGAATAACCATATGAAATAAATACTCTTCATCTGACCTTTACAGGTAAGAACCTGAGGCACCAGGTAGGTAAATAATTCAGCTTAGGAGGATTTGGGGATTCAAACACTTTGGTCCCAGTGTCTATACACATAACCATTATAATGCATATTAAAAAGGGCTCACATATTTAATTTTATGGGGACTGCTCTCATTTCCATCTATTTAAAGCCCTAGGTTTATTGAAAGGGTAAGGTTAATGACCTATCGGATATACAGTTTGCTAGAGTAGAGATCATTAATGTCTTGTAAGAGTTACAGATTACTTGACTTGGAATTCTCAGAAATTGCATGATAATATATCAATATGAGAACCAAGGAAAAGGTTAAACTTTTTTTATAAGCTCAGATAAATTTTCAGATTCCCTTAATTAATTTTAATACATCTTGTTTTTAAAATTAGAAAAACAAGAAAAATAATGCCTCTAAAATTACAACAATCAAGTTGAAGATAAACAATATCATTGAAATCCCTCAACCTGCAAAAATTTTGGATAAATCCAAAACCTTTAATCATAAAAAATGCTATTTGGCACCCCCCTCAAAAAATAAAACCCCCATTATATCTCCTTTACAAAATTCCCTGGTAATTGAAAGATTATCTGGAATCACATTTTACTGTTCCAAATATATTCACTGAACTTGATTTATTGATGGATTTCCATGCTGGTTAATGTAGATTTATATAATAATTTTATAATCAACAGTGTATTACTCTATCTACTTTTAGTTATTTAATAATTCCTTTGTTCTGGGACAGTTATTTGTTTCTAATGATGACATATTATAATAAATGTAGTGATAAGTAAAATAACTTTGTAAATATATTTTGTTCATTGGTCAAATTACTTCCTACAATTAATTCCTAAAATAGTAATCCAGTGTCACACTGAAAGATTACTTGTGTTACTACATTGTGCTCTGGGATGATTGGACCACCTCCCATTCCTGACAGCTGAGAATGAGAGGCGCTGCTTCCCCAGTCGTTCAGCATTTAGTGGAGTAAAAAATATGAAAATAAATCTAGTTTCTGAATTTAGAGTAAACATAGAAAACCTTCTTAATCTCAAGTTTATAAAAATTAATTCATATATCTTTATTGTAGGATATTTATATTTCTAATATGGGCTCCATGTTTAATAACTTTTGCATATTACAAATTTACTTTTATAATCCTTCATTTTTCTATGTAATTTTAATGCATTCTTTATCATATATGAAATTTCCTAAAATGTGTCTAATTCTTAAGTCTGTTTCTGTTCCATTCATCTGTTCTATTCTAAGCAAGTTAATCAGTGATTAAGTAGTATAAGGTTTTGATATATTCTAATGCTTTTTATAGAAAACACTTTATTCATTCCTCTAAGTCCTATTATGTCTCCTTTTCAAAACTTCCCTGAGTATTGAAATATTCTCTTTAATCACATTTTATTGTTTCAAAAATATTCACTGAACTTTGATGAGTTCTTTAGTTGCTGTTTAGATTAGTTCAGTCAGAATTTATTTTTTATCATTTTGAGGGTTTTCTTTTTCCATTAGCATGGTTTGATCTTTGATTTTATTCAGGGTTTCAACTATTATCAAAAAGTTTATATCTTTTTCAATATATTTCACACATCTTTTTACATTTCTTTTATTTATAAATGAGATCTCTTTTATCATAAAGAGGTCACTACTAACTCTGTTTATTAAAATGCTTTTATTAGATTTAATATTTTCCATTTAATTATCTTAAGTTTTTCAAAGAGACAATTGTGTGAATGGTAAATGATGGTAGCTCTGCTACCACATTTTTAATTATAATCATTTATTTAATATTTTTGTCTGCTTTGTAGTACAATTTTTAGTTATAGAACCATCCAACTTTGTTGTGTTATTGATTTTAATGTATCATCTATAATCAGATGTTGCTGGTGGTTTAAAATTATGTTAAAAGCATCATGTTAAATATGATGTCTATTCTTTCATAACAGTTCATTTAATTTACACAACAAATATTCAGTACATCCGTTCCCTAATTTTTATGGCTATTCTCTCTGAAATTTAATTGATCTCCTTCAGTCTATGTTTTATATGATATGTTATGAGAGTTCAATAGTTTTCTTCAGGTAAAGCCCCAAAGTCTTAAAATTGAAGAGTTCCAATGTTATATTTCATCATCAGGTAGAGAGATCTGCAAGCAAAGTACAATGGGCTGGATTGGTTAAGATTGGAGGTGGGGACAGATAATTCAGAATCCTTTTGAATTGTCCAGATGAAAAATATATAGCAGGCAAGCAAAAAAAATTATGATGAAAAAAGAGAAGGGAACTTTAAGAAATATTTGAGAGTGAGTATTGTGGAAATAGAGATGGAAGGTGAAGGAGGAATAAGAAAGCTGTACTGAGCATCTGGGAAATAGATCATGATATTTATTAAGGCATTGTAATAGTTTATGAGTCCAGTTTTGAAATATTTACATTAAGTGGAGTTGGCATTTCCATTTGGTACCACACACAGCCATGGATAGTTCCTTATGAATTTCAGAGGTAAGCTACATTTTCAGAAGTCATCCTTTGTAAGCATAACTTAAAACAAGTAAACAGGTACTGAATATAAGCAAATAGAATCCTGAGTCACACAAAAAATTAAGGGTGAGTAGAGGAAAAGAGATCATATGTCAGTGAAATATATAGCAAAGTGAGAAATTTGGAGAATAATTCAGACATTGTTGTTATAGAAATCTAGGAATGTGTTCACCTTCACCTGCAAGTAACAAAAAACCTAATTAACAGTACCTTAAACAAAAAAGAGTTAATTTTTCTCACATTACAAGATATCTAAAGGAAGACCATTGCTGGTTTTTGTTAGGAGCCTCAACATGCCCTTTAGGTCCTAATCCTTTCTAACTTTTCACTGTATCATATGTGAGTTGCAGAATATCATGAATTTTGCATTGTAGATATAACATTAACATTAAATTCAGGAAAATGGGGACCAGGAAAAGAATCTTCTCCACATGAAGATAGTTCTTTTATTTGGAAAGGAAGCCCCTTTCCCCCATAGCTAACATTGGTTTATAGCTCATTAAACAGATCTGGGTCACATGCTTCATCTTAGACCAGTTCATAGCTACATAAAATGGAATTTTACTAACTGGATCAGAAAATTCATGTTTCATCCCCTAGGGCTGAAATAGGTATACCTACTTGTAAAATGGAGAGATTTTTAATCTACCACCTAAACAAACAGTTTTTTTTTAAAGAATTGGAAGGGAGAATGACTTTATAGACATCAAGAAGCCAAGGGCAAAGGAAGTTATATAAAAGGGCAATGATAGTGCCAAATCATGAAGACAGAGCAAGGAAAGTCATGATGGAAAATAAGTTTTGTAAGAGATTATCAGAATCCAGAGTTGCTTTTCCAAAAATAATAAAATAAAAAGAACCTGTGGAAAACAAGTTGTTTTAGTTTATTGGATGAATGAAAAGTGATAAAAGCTTACCACTGAAAGATTGGAGAGAGAAAGGAGTAATTAGAAAGGGACATGAGATTCAGGGATTTGATTTTTTAAAAGAAATTTGCTTGTGTTAATAGATCAATCATGTAAAAAGCTGAAGAAAATTTCATGGATGGGACCTTAGAGTAGATCAAGGATGTACTTGAACAACCCGGCATTGAAGTGCATAGTACTGGGGAAAAAGTAGGAGTATGGTGCCCTATTAATCTGAATATAATTGTGGCCCTATTAATCTGGATCTCTCTTAGACTCAGTTTTTCATTTGTAAAATGAGTCTCATAAAACTGTATATATACTCTGGAATTTTTGTGAGGTTTGAAAGAGAATATGCTTAGTAAAATTTCTTGCAAGAAGGAAGCACTTAATAAATATTATCTATTAGTCGTATCTTCTTTTATTATCTATACATACCAACATGTATTCTATCTCTTGTATCTAATATTTTATTGGATATAGCACCCAATAATAAAATATGCTATGAGCTGCACATAATGAATAATCTGAATTTATAGACTAGACTTCCACTGTCAATTGTTTTTTTAAAAAAAAAAAAGTAAACTACTCAACAGATTTGACCTTTTGGTCTGATGATCTCTATTTGCCCAGTGAAATAAGAAATTCACCTAAAGAGAAATTGAAGCTACAGTGAGATTGTCAATGTTAAGGTGACAGAAAGTGCCTAAGATTATAGAAGTGGGGGGAAAAGTTCTTAGAAAACCTGAAAAGAAGAAAAAAAAAAGATCTGTTAATGGTCTAAAAATAGAAATAATTTTGTCTCCATCTATAATACACATAATATATTTATTTTTCCTCTTGTCCCTCTCAAATATATCTATCTAAAGAAAAATTGTCAGTAAATAAGACATCTCTTTTATTGCCACTGAAACTCACTCTACTGCATTTTCTATCATCAGATCATTTAAATTCAGTTCTTCTGTTCCAGACAATGGATGGACTAAATGACACTGTGGTTTCTGAATTTGTGTTGCTGGGACTCTCTACATCTTGGGAAACTAAAGTTTTTCTCATGTTCATTTTTTCCATGCTCTATTTAGGCATCATCCTGGGAAATTTTTCATTTTGTATTTGGTGATTTTTGATTCTCATTTACATTCCCCTATGTACTTCCTGCTGGCCAACTTGTCCCTCATTGATGTGGGCCTTTCCTCCACCGCAGTCCCCAAGATGATTGCAGACCTTTTAAATGAATACAAAGTGATTTATTTTCAAGGCTGTATGACACAGATATGCTTCACCCACATCATTGGAGGAGTAGAAATGGTGCTACTTATAGCCAAGGCATTTGACAAGTACATGGCAATCTGCAAGCCTCTTTGCTACTTGAAAATCATGAGCCCTAAAATATGTGTTTCATTTGTAATCACTGCCTGGGTAACTGGGTGACCCATGCTATGTCTCAATTTGCTTTTGTTATAAACTTGCCCTTTTGTGGCCCTAATAAAGTAGACAGCTTTTACTGTGACTTTCCAAGGATCACAAAATTTGCATGAATAGATGGGTACAAATATGAGTTTATTGTTGCTACCAACAGTGGGTTCATGACCATGGGCACCTTTTTCCTGCTGATCCGTTCCTATGTCTTCATTTTGGTCACCATCTGGAAACTTTCTTCAACTTTATCCAAGGCATTTGTCACATTATCAGCTCACATCAGTGTGGTTGTTCTTTTTTTTACTTCATGCATATTTCTCTATGTGTGGCCTTTCCCCACATCATCAATTAACAAATATCTATTTATCATTGATTTTGCTATCACCCCTGTCTTGAATCCTGCCATGAATACATTAAGGAACAAAAACATGAAGATAACAATATAAAGGTTGAGCAAACAAGGATATTGTGCCAAATTTTTCTGATTCATAACTCTTTGGAATTTTAAAGCTATGTATCAACTTCTTGTTTGATATCTTCACTTAAACATCTTAAATTTGACTTGTTTATAACTGCACATATCATCTACTGTGATAAAATTCTCTCTACTACTTCTATACAGCATTTGCCTTTATAACAAAGGGAAATATCAATCCACTGTGCTAAGAGTTGATATATTAGAAGGCAGTGGAGATATCTACTAAATATTGGATTATGTTTAAAATTGTGATCACTTTTCCAATAATAAAGGATACAGTGACATCCCTTCTGTTTCCCATTAGGTCTGAAAACAAACTGGAATCTTGCTTTGGTGAATGTCAGGAATCTTCAATTTGAATGGTTATACATGTAGAAGTAATAGCACTACTTAACCATTTAGGAGGATGGATTTCCTCAAAGAATGGCAAGGAACAAAATTTGATTGAAACTAGTTTCTGTTTAAGCTGATTCTGGGAAGCATCAGTAAGGAAGTGGAGAAGTGAGACAGATAAGGAGAGGATTCTTATCTTGATAAGAATAAATGGGATGAAAACTTATTCTGGTCCACTGAGAGACTCTATGGTTCTGTGCTCAATTAAGGGACAGGAAGTTGGGGTATTTCTTCATTTTGATGGCTGATGCAGAGCATTAGTACCTGGCATATTCAACCTGTCCCACTCTGAAGATTTAGCATATTAGAATGGTAGAGATAAACCATCAGATAGATACTCTGGTCCTGACAGTAGAGAATCATGTACTTGTTTGGAAACAACAAATGCAATGCTATATGAGTGAGGTGATTGGTTGATAACTTAAAGTACTGCCATCTCTTAAAACCTCATAGATGCTATTAATTTCACTTAATATGTTGTGTATTCTATAAAGTGATAGCTATTCACAAATTCAAAAAAGAAATACTTAGAAAAGGAGGGATAGAAGGACAAATTTACTCACACTTTTGCACTTAGTCCCAAAATGTTAGATCATCTCCCTCTTCCACCACTCATTTTAGATTTCCCTCACCCTCAAACATTACTTTTGCTGTTCTAGGTTACATACTCAGTGAAGTGACTCAGGTTTCCATTCATGAGCAATATAAGCTTCTGGTTAAAATGCTCTTGCCAGTCTGATGTTGCTATAATTCCCCTTTTGAAGTTATTTATCAATCATAGTAATATGATGAGGTATCAGAATGTATCCTAATTTTGGGGCAAACTTTTCTGCATCACCCATTATGAAGCAGCAACCTCTTCTCTTCAGGGTAATGAGTGTAACTATAGTTGACATGGAGGTAACTCAATACCAGGTCCATTCATTGTTATATCATCAATATAATGGATGTGAATGATGTGGAATGATGAATGAGAGAGTTGCTAGAACCCTGGGAGAGACATGTGAATGTATATTGTTAGACCTGACAACTGAAAGTAAACTGCTTCTGAAGGGCTGTACTAACAAATGTAAAAGGGGTGAATATTTTCTCAATCAGTAACTATATCCTTATTATCAGGAGAAGTGTTTTTTGCTCTAACAATTAATATTTGGAAAATAAGTATGGCAAAAATAACAATCTGACTGAGCTAAACATAATGCAATCATTCTCAAATATCGATCAGTCTTCTGCACAGGTCAGCTAAGTGAGTTGGAGAAAAACGTATATCTCATGTTCTTGATGGTAGCAGAAACCTTTGCAATTCCTTGTGAAATACAGATTACTTTGGTTTATTATTTTGGAAAATAGAGTACTGGCTTCCATTTGCTTTTCCTACTTCATCTCTCATTGCTTGGCTCAGGTAGCTGATGTGAAAAAGTTTGCCAATATCTGGGTGTGTCTATGCCAATTCTGATTTATAGAACTATGGAAATAACCACAGAGAATCAGAGTCCACTGTGAGATTAATGTAGCCAAAACTGCATAGGTCACCTGACTACTGTTAGCTCTTCCTTCTGACTGGTGGGACACAAAACCTTATTGACTTTACAGAAATTATTGATATTTAAGAGACACTGTCCCATAATACCCCCAATGTTTTATTATTTTAGAGTTCCTTTGGAGAAAGAGAAGAGTAAGATTTATAGAAAATTTGGGGAAAACTTCTGGTTTCCACTCAGGAATGAAAGATCTTGCTTGTCATCACTCCTATTCTAACAAAAGGAAAAAAGATGAACCAACTGAAAGATGACACTTCTTACATACATCAAAGGATTGAACTCACAAAGCAAGGTGCTTCCCCAAAATTGGAGAAAAGGGAAAGGACAGAACCACAGTTACTTGATGCACAAGCCCAGGAACAGAAGCTCTTTCCTAGAACCAAAACCCATAGTAACACTTACACTGTAATTGATGTTTGCTAAAGGCTCAGTATAGATTGCCATTGCTTCCAGGTCTTACCTTAATGTGAATATATGAGAAAAAAATCTACATGTTTCCAGCTGGTAAGATGAGTAATCATTAAAAAATATGCCCAGAGCTCTCTTTCAACTTAACCAGGAGAAAATTAATTTTATCAGTAGCCTGGGGGTAAGGAAGCAACTGACTACAATCCTTTCTAGCCTTCAAAGAATAGACATACCCAGCTCGGGGGCTTCTAGCCTTCTGTGTAGGAAGAGAAATAACCAACACTAATCCCCTATAGCCTTCGTGATACATCTAAGGGCTTGGTGGGGGGAAGCTTAGAAGTATTTGTGAGGTTCAAAGCCTAGGGTACAGGCTCACTAAAAGATTGAAATATAATCATAGGATTATAGAACATTTCTCCTCCCCCCAAACTTTAGCTCTACCTCAGTCGGGCACTTGTACATTACAAGAGATTACAACTAAATGATCTGCAAAGCTTAGATATTGTTTAAGAAGTTGTATGAAAATGACTGCATGAGAAGACAAAAGTAAAGACACCAGAGGAAATTTTAGCCTTTGACTCATGTAAATTCGCCAAACAGTTAACACAATCTAATGCTTAGTCAAAAGCATAAAACACTCAATTCCTTTTAACTCATATATCATGTGCAGGTTTCAACAACAACAAAAAAGCATGATGTATATTAAAAGGCAAAAAGTACAGTTGAAAGGGGCAGAGCAATCATGAGGATCAGAGTAAGATATGGGAGAGATTTGGGACTTATCAGATTGGGAATTTAAAATAATTATGATTCTTATACTAAAGGCCATATATGGAAAAATGGACAACATACAAGAACAGATGGGTAATGTAAGCAGAGAGGAAGAATCTCTAAGAATTAATCAAGAGGAAATGCTTGAAATTTAAAACTTTGTGATTGAATAATAATTTCTTGTGATGGGTTCACCAGTAAATGGACACAGTAAAGGAAGGAATCAATGAGCTTAAAGATATATCAATAGAACTTAACAAATTTACAAAGCAAAGTAAAATAAGACTGGAAATGATGGAAAAGTATATCTAGAACTGTTGGGCAATTTCCAAAGGAGTAAGACATGCATAATTGGAATACAAAAAGAGATTAAAGTAAAGGAACAGAAGAAATATTTTAAATAACAAGGCCTGAAAGTTTTTCAGCATTAATGACAGACAACAAACCACAGATTCCAGAAGTTCAAAGAACACTGGACAAGATAAATAACAACAACAACAACAACAAAAAAAAAAACCCACTACAAATTAGTACATCATATTCTAATTGCAGAAAATTATGGACAAAGAAAAAATATTGAAAAAGCCAGTGAGAGAAAACACTTTACCTATAGAGCACTGTTTAAGCTCTTAACATGATGGAGTGAACTTCTTTCCAGAAACCATGTAAGCAAGAAGAGTGTGGAGTTAAATATTTAAAATGATAGAAATAAAAACACCAGGCTATAAATATGTATCCTATGAAATTTCTTTCAAAAATGAAAAGAAGTTGCAGCTCCACCTAGACTTGACACTTTTGGGGTAGGGAGGGGATGAGCAGTTGAAATACAGGGGCTTCTTTGGGAGTTGGAGGTTGTCCTGAGTACTGTTGTGGCAACAGATATAGGCCATTTTAAATCAGCACACACCACTCAGAACTGAGTGGGAGAGAGGGTGGTCTACAGTGTGAACTGTGGTCTATGGTTGGTGGCAAGCCTCCAGGATGTGTAAGTTCATTGAGGGTGGTGGGCCACACTGTGGGAGATGTTTGTGTGGGATGTGGTGGGAGGTGTGGGAGGTGGGCAACATGGGAATCCCAGTGGGTTCCATGTAATATTTTAGGTAATCTAAGCACCTCTT
>JAKSZT010054268.1:277968-292148 GCA_026826555.1 Tolypeutes matacus | reverse complement strand
TGATTTTCTTATGTTGGACCATCCTTGCATACCAGGGATGAAACCCATTTGGTCATGGTGTATAGTTCATTTGATGTGTTGTTGAATGCATTTAGCAAGTATTTTGTTGAGGATCTTAGCATCTAGGTTCATTAGATCAGTCTGCAACTTTCTTTTCTTGTGGGTCTTTGTTTGGCTTTGGTATTAATGTAATGTAGGCATCCTAGAATGAGTTACGTAATGTTCATTCAGCCTCTCTTTTTTGGAAGGATTGGTGTTAGTTCTTTCTGGAATATTTGGTTGAATTTGCCTGTGAATCCTTCTAGTCCTGGACTCTTCTTAGTTGGGAGGTTTTTGATGACTGAGTCTATCTCTTTAGTTTTAATTGGTCTGCTGAGTTCACTGATTTCTTCTTTCATCAATATAGGCTTCTTGTGAGTGGTTAGGAATTTGTCCCTTTTCTCTAAAGTATCATTCTTGTTGGCATATAATTTTTCAAAGCATCCTATTATGATACTCTTTATTTCCATGGAGTCAGTGGTGATACCACCTTCCTCATTTCTTCTTTTGTGAATTTGCATCTTCTTTCTTTTTTTCTTTGTTAGTCTGGCTAAGAGTTTGTCAATTTTATTGATCTTGTTGAAGAACCACCTTTTGGTCTTGTGTATTTTTTCCTAGTGCTTTCTTATTTTCTATTTCATTTAATTCTGCTCTAATCTTTGTTTTTTCCATCTTTCTACTTCCTTTGTGGTTAGTTTGCCGTTGTTTTTACAAATCCTCCAGGTGTGCAGTTAGGTCATCAATTTTAGTTCTTTCTTCTTTTTTGATATATCCATTTATGTCTATGATTCCCCTGTCAGTACTGCTTTTGCTGCATACCATAGGTTTTGATATGTTGTGTTGTCATTTTCATTCATTTCAAGGTAGTTACTGATTTCCTTTGAGATTTCCTTCTATCCCACTGTTTACATAAGAGGGTGTTGTTTAAGGTCCATATATTTGTGTCTAATCTGATTTTCTGGCCCTTACTGATTTCCAATTTCATTCCATTTTGGTCAGAGAAATTACTTCACATAATCTCAATCTTCTGAATTCACTGACATTTTTTTTCTGTGGCCTAGCATGTGGTCTATCATGGAGTATAATCCATGTGCAAATGAGAAGAATGTATATGCTGTGTATTTGGAAGTAGTGTTTGGTATATATCTATCACATCCAGATCCTCTAATGTATTAATCAAAGCCTTTGTTTCTTTATTGATTCTTTGTTGAGATGTCATGTCTAATGGCAATAATGGTGTATTAAATTTCCCCACTATAATTGTAAAGGCAGCTATTTCTCCACTTAGTTTTCCAGTGTTTGCCTCACGTATTTTTAGTTGCCCCTGTTAGGTGCATGAATGTTTATGACTGATCTGTCTTCCTGAAAGATTGACACTTTCACTAATATATAGTGTCTGTCTTTGTCTCTAAAATAGTCTATTTTGTCTGATATTAGTATAGCTAATCTCACCCATTTTTGGCTACTGTTTTCTTGTAAGATTGTCTTCCAGCCATTCACTTTCAGCCTCCTTGAATCTCTGGGTCTAAGGTGGGTTTCTTGTAGACAACATACAGATAGGTCATATTTCCTTATCCATTCTGCCAATCTGTGTCTCTTGACTGGTGAGTTTAATCCATTAACATTCAGTGTTACTACTCTCAAGTAATTACTTACATAGCCATATTTTCTATCGGGTTATGTTTGCCATATGTTCTTTTCATTTCTCTTTTTGTCTTTTTAGTTGTTCTTACACTTGCCTCCAACTCTTTCTTTCCTGATTTTTTCCCCTTCAACCTGTAGAACTCCCTGTAGTATTTCTTGAAGGGCAGGATTCTTATTGGTATACTCTCTTAATTTCTCATTATCTATGAATATTTTGAACTCTTTATCATTTTTGAATGCTAACTTTGCTAGATAGAGAATTCTGTGATGGATTTTTTTTTTTCATTAAGTACCTTAACTATTTGATACCACTGCCTTCTTGCCTCTGTGGTTTCAGATGAGAAATCAGCACTTAATCTTATTGAGCTTCCCTTGTATGTGATGGTTCTCTTTTGTGCTGCTTTCAATATTTTCTCTTTGCCTTGAGCATTGGGCAGTTTGATGAGTATAAGTCTTGTGGTAAGCCTGTACCTTATATTTATACTGTTTGGGGTGCATTTTGCTTCCTGGACTTGTACATCCATCTCCCTAAATTGGGTTGGGAAGTTTTCAGTCATTATTTCCTATAATACACATTTTGCCCCTTTTCCCATTTCTTCTCCCTCTGCAAAGCCTATGATGGGTATATTTAAGCGTTTTGTGTTGTCATCCAAATCCCTAAGTCTCTGCTAGATTTTTTCTATCTGTTTGATTTCAGATGAACTGTCCTCCACATCACTAATTGTTTCCTCTGCCTGTTCAAATCTACTGTTATGAGCTTCTAGTGTCTTTTTGATATCTTGGATAGTGTCATTCATCACCATTATATCTGTTATCTTTTTATGTATATTTACAATCTCTTCAGTGATCTCCTAGTATCTTTTAATATCCTTAATATCTTTCTTCATTTCATTAAGTTGGTCCAGATATTTGTTTGGACAGCTTTGCTTAGTTGCTCAATGTTCTGCACCTCTTCCTGGTTTTTAGTTTGTTCATTGGTTCATTGGACTGGGACATTTCTTTATGTTTCTTAGTATGGCTTGCATTTTTTTATTGCCCTCTGTCATCTTTTTTTTTTTTTTTTTTTTTTGGTGAGTTTGTTCAGCAAGAAACAAGACAGCAGCAACTCGATTTTTTTTTAAAGGAGACAGAAGAAAAAAAATAAACATGGAAAAACAGCCTACTTTCTTAGACCTCTAAGGATTTTCTCAGGCTCCTGGTGGTCCTCAATCACTCATGTGCAGCCTGCCCTCTGCAGGTTTTGAACTGGGTTTTAGTGAGTAAAGGATGCAAAATAAAGAAAATGACCTTAAAAAAAAAAAAAGTGTTCCAAGAAAAGCTAATACAAAGAAAATGTCTATAAATTCCCTGTCATAATATTTCAGCTGGATACCTGATAACCTGGTGGATCTCTTCGAACATTCAAGCGGGACCTAGCTGGCTAAACTCACCACAAAAAAAATTCACTTTCCATTCTGACATAACATTCCTATTTGGAATAGGAAGCTAGGGTCTCCACTTAGTCTGTATGCCCTGAGGGCTGGGTATGTGTGCCCCTTCCAGCCACTGAGGTAAGTAATCCAGATTATTCTTGGCTTCCCTATCTGTCCAGTACCCTCCTAGATGACTCAGAGCAACTTCTTGTGGAGGTAAATGTTTGCTGTGCTCTCAGTTAGACAAAATACACCAGGAGTTTTACCCTCACATAATATGCTGGTGGTGGGGGAGTGGAGCCCTTCCCAGCAGACAGGATGTTTCATAACTCAAGATTACTTGTTTTGGCTTCTTTGTGTCTCTGGCCCTCACTCCTGGGAGTTGGTAAGCAGTGTCCTGGTTTGCTGTTACCCAAAGCAGGCCCCCACGGCAGCCTCTGGCTTTTTCTTTGTTATTTTAGTAAGAACTGAGAATTATATGTCTAACCCATTAGCCATGTTGCCACAATCTTTTAGTAGTTCTTAAACTTTCCTCCAAATCTCTCTCCTGTATTTTCCTTACAATCTGCAGAACACCCTTTAGTATTTCTTGAAGGGCACGTTTCTTATTGGAATGCTCTCTTGATTTCTGTTTATCTGTGAATATTTTGAAATCTCCATCATTTTTGAATGCCACCTTTGCTGGACAGACAATTCTTGGCTGGAAGTTTTTTTTTATTTCAGTGCCTTAACTATGTCATATCACTGCCTTCTTGCACTCATGGTTTCAGATGAGGAATCAGGACTTAATTGTACTGAGTTTCCCTTGTATGTGATGGTTCTCTTTTCTTTTGCTACTTTCATTATTTTCTCTGTGCATTGGACAGTTTGACAAGTATATGTCTTAGAATAAGCCTGTTGGGATTTATACTGTTTAGGGTGTGATGTGCTTCCTGCACATGGACATCCAATAGGTTTAGGAAGTTTTCTGACATTATTTCCTCCAACACTCCTTCTGTTCCTTTTCACTTCTCTTCTCCCTCTGGGATGCTTATAATGAATATGTTTGTGCATTTTGTGTTTTTGTTCAAACCCCTAAATCCCTGCTGGATTTTTTTTATTATTTTATCTATCTGTTCTACTATCTAATTTCAGATGTACTGTCTTCCACATCACTAATTATTTCCTCTGCCTGTTCAAATCTGCTTCTTGTGTATTTTTGATTTCTTGGATTGTGCTACTCATCACCATCACACCCATTATATTTTCATGTATGTTTATAATTTCTTCAATATGTTCTCCCAGTGTCTTCTTAATATCCTTGATCTCTTCCTTCACTTCCTTTAGTTGGTCCATGATATTTGTTTGGGCAGCTTTGATTAGTTGTTGAATGTTCTGCATTTCCCCCTGGTTTTCAGTTTGTTCTTTGGACTGGGCCATGTCTTCTTGTTTCATAGTATGGCTTGTAATTTTTTGTGGCTGTCTGGTCATCTTTTTATTCAGTTGATTCGTTTCTCTCTACTATAAGGATTTTTTTAGTTGCTGTTTTTTTATGTGTTAAGTTTTCTCTGTGACACTTTGTTCCTCTTATTCTATTTCCTTGTTATTGTCTATGTTCCCTTGAAGGAAAAATATTAGGGCAAGAGAAAGTGAAAGAGGTAAGAAAAGAAAAGGATAATATTAATGATGATAGTAAAAGTTAGAAAAGGTTCCATATAACAACTAGGAAAATGAATATTTAACTCATGTAAGCAGTGTAGAGTAATAGGAAAAAAAAAGTGAAGTACCAACAATGAAGTGGGAAACTGAATAGAAAAAAATATATAGAATGAATTAAAAGGCCAGATTGATGAGGAAAGAGGGAAAGAATAAAGACAAGACAAAAAGAATAAAAGTAAACAGAATAGATGAGATAAATATAAAAGCCAAATAAAATGAGAACTAAACAAAGAGAGGTCTTATGTAAGAACAACAACAGAGAGCAGAAGATATAAAGATGAAGGAAGGAAACGAGATACAATGGTTGACAAATTTGGTTTACACAGAAAAGGGGAAATCAAGGAAGAGGAAGCAGAGCAAACAAGAAACAAGCCTGCATCACCTAATGAATAAAAAAAATGATGGGGGTAGAAAGAGGAAAGGAAAAAAAACAACAAACACACAAGCAGTCAAATAAAATTATGGAAAAACAGCCTTCCCTATTAGGCCGCTAGGGAGCTTCTCAGTCTACCAGTGTTCATCAATCAATTACCCTGAAGCCTACCTTTTGTAGGTTTTGAAGCAGGTTTTAGTGAGTAATCTAAATCAATTTTTTTAAAGTAATTTTTTCTTAGGAAAAATAAGAGACTCAAGAGAAGCTAATACAAAAATAATGTCTATGTTTTCCCTATCCTAAATTATCAGCTGGATATTTGATATTCCAGTGGATCACTACTTTAAGAGGAGCCAGGAATTGAACTAGGGACCTTGTATATTCAAGGCAGAAACTCCTCCACTGAGCTAAACTTTCTCATTAGGTCAGTTAGCTCTTCAGAAAACTATTCAGACATTTTCCTTTGAGCAGGTTTTACTCTTTGCAGTTGGGCAGATTTCTGCTGATTAGCAGCCTGCTATCTCTCCCAGGGAGGCAGGATGCAATAGCCTGTGTGAGTGAATTCCCCATCACCTCTCCTGGTAAGGTTGAGTTCCCTTCTGAAATTCAAATGGGACCCCGGTTACCAATCTCACTACAGAAAAATGACTCTCAACCCTCTTCCACACCACCCCTCCTTCCCAGGGGACCCTAAATGGGCTCGTGCAAGCTTATTAGGTGCTTCCTATTGTCTGCCACCCTTAGGGGAGTTGAAATTTTGATAGTTTTCAGCACAGGACTAGTCAATTGCCTGACTGTGCCCTGTCCCAGGCCAAGTTCCTCTATCCCAGGGTGGTTAGGTAAATCAGGCTGCCTCAGCAAATTTTCCTCTGTCCTCATCCTGGTGCCTCTTCAAGCCAGCTGGTATGATCCCAAAAGTTAAAAAGGGGTCCAGGCAACCAAACCCACAGAAAGAAAACCCTTCTCCACCTTTCACCAGAACCCTCCCACTCTTGGAGAACACTCCTTCCTGCTGGGTGGCTGGCAGGAGTCAGGGCTCACAGTAGCTTTTTGCCTTGAGGGTGGGTATTACCCATCCACCATTTCCAGCTATAGACATGGGTAAGAAACTCACAGTTTTACCTTGAGCAATTTATCTCTTTCTCCAGCTCTGTCCAGAATGATGCCTTGAAGCCTCCTGCTCTGTGGTTCCCAAAACAGCTAACTCAGGCAGTATCTTACCCCCATTCACCCATTTTTTGTGAGAGAGATAGTTAATGCCCACTTAAACTGACACCATCTTGCCATCTCTATCTTGATAATGTTCTTTAATGTACAAAAGTTTTTAATTTTGAGGAATTATCTTCTTTTGTTGTTCATACTTTTGTTGTTCATACTTTTGGTTTTATATCTAAGAATCCATTGAAACATCCAAGATAATGAAGAATTACCCTTTTATTTTCTTCTAATAGCTTTTTGGTTTTAGTTCAAATACTTAAGGTGTTGATTCATTTTGAATTAATTTTTGTTTATCAAGTGAGGTAGAAGTCCAGCTTCACTAATTTGTATTTAAATATCCAGTTTTCCCAACAATACTGTGCTTTTCTTTACCCATGAATGGATTTAACATACTTTTATGGGATATGAATGTATTTGTGCTGTCATTGATATGTTTTCTCAATAGATAGAGGGCCACACAA
Source organism: Tolypeutes matacus (assembly GCA_026826555.1). NCBI lineage: Eukaryota > Metazoa > Chordata > Mammalia > Cingulata > Chlamyphoridae > Tolypeutes > Tolypeutes matacus. Next base: position 285,303 of record JAKSZT010054268.1, on the reverse strand, counting down.
TACATAACAAAATATTAAACTTGAATCCTGCAGAGTCCTGATACATTCTCAAATAAAATGGTAAAAATCTCTAGAACATATAGGCAGTGCTTAATTAAAGAAAACAGGCCAATATACCAAGCCTTCTATCTTTTTTTTTTTTCAATTAATATTTTCCATTTTTAAAGAAGATTTAGATTACATAATGTTACATAAAAAATGTAAGAGACTCCCATATGCCTCACTCTCTCACACTTTCCCACTTTAAGAACATCCTTCATTAGTGTGTTACATTTGTTATAATTGATGAATACATTTTGGAGCATTGCTACTAAACATGGACTACAATTTACATTATAGTTCACACTCTGTCCAGCACAATGTTGTAGTTTATAACCAAATATACAATAGCTTGTGTCTGTCATGTCAATGCCATGCAGGACAATTCCAATGTCCCCCAAAATGGCCCCATATTACATGTATTCTTCCCTCTCCCATCCCTCAGAACCTCTGGTGTCCATTGCCTTCATATCAATAAGATTTCTTCCATTGCTAGAATATTATAAGACTATAATAGAATAGTAATCAGTCTACTTTAGTCCATTGTTCAATTCCCCAATCTTGATGACTTTGGGGTGGTAATGTCCACTCTCCTTCTAATTGAAAGGGAGTATGGGGCAGATGGATGGAACTATCTTCCTTGCAGTTGCAGACACTGTTCCTTGGGATTAGTGTTATCCATCATCATCTCCTTGTTAATTGTCTTAGGTGAGTCCAGTGAACTAGAGAGCAGGTGTTGCAACTCTACTGAATTTCAGGGCTCAACTAGCACCTGGATGGACCAAAAATATAAGTCTCTGTGACATACATTTATCAAGTATAGTGCTAATTATAGATTCAAATAAAAGGTGCAGGAGAGCCATGTGTAGTAATCCTATAATGAGTCTAACTCTGTTACACTGGGGAGCTTAAACTCCAAAGTAAGGCCCACTGACAGGGTACTAAATTCCTGAGGTGTCTGCCCTGCTTAAAATTTCTGGATGTCTCTACAGACCTTGGGAGTCTCTCTGTTTGAGGCACTGTTTACTGTGGCAGTCAATGAGATCCTGCTGAGACATGCATAAGCATAACCTCTGGAATGACCTTCTGACTCTCTTTGAAATCTCTTTGCCATGAAAAATCATTTATGTTTACCATTTACCCCTTTTGGTCAAGATCTTTTTCCAGATGCATTGCCAGTTGGTGCTTGGTAATAATAGTGTCAGGGAGATGCATTATCGGGAGTCATGTCCCATGCAAGAGGGGGAAGGTAGTGCATTTATATGCTGAGTTTGGCTTAGAGAGAGATGAATTCCTTTTCTTTTACTCTCTGGATCTATTTTCTTTGTGGTTACTATGGGGTTAAAATTTAACATCATACAATATATCAATCTATTTGGTTTGATACAAACATGGTTTGATAAATATACCCTTTTCCAAACCCTACCGAACCCACAACTTTTTAACTTGATACCACTTATATCTTTGGACATTATATGTCTAAAACCATAGGTTCATCATTACTTTATATACATTTACATTTTATCACCTGTAGGAAGTGAGAAGTGGAGTTACATACCAAAGAATACAATACAATAATACTGGCATTTATAATTACCAAAATGGTTACTTTTATGGGAAGTCCTTATTTCTTTATGCTGCTTTGAACCACCATGTACTCTCCTTTACTTTCAGTCTGAAGACCTCACTTTAGCATTGCTTTTAGGGTAGGTCTAGTATTGATGAAATACCTCAGATTTTATTTATCTGGAATATCTTAATCTCTCCCTTATTTTGGAAAGTCTCACTGGATATAAAATTCCTGATTGGCAGTTATTTTCTTTCAGCACTTTAAGTATTTTAAATCACTGTCTTCATACCCCCTACATTTTCTGATGAGAAATAGGCACTCAATCTAATTGGGACTTCCTTGTATATAACGTGTTGCTTTTCTCTTGTGACTTTTGGAACTCTTTCTTGTTCTTTGCATTTCATAGTGTGAGAATATCTGTTGGGGTATATTTTTCTTCATGTTTATCCTATTTGGTATTCTCTGGAGGGCAAATTTTGGGAGGGTAGACACAATAGAGAAGAATTTCCCAAGTCAATCTTTTCCAGCTGAAACAGAGCCATTGCCCCACGAAGGGCTTGCAGATGGGCTCTAAACTTCCCTGGGGAGTGGATTAGGAAGGGCACCAGGGGCTTCTTCCACAGCTCTCCAAAACTGAGCTTTTTCAACTCTCTCAGCAAATACAACCCTTGAACTTTTCCCTTACATCCTTGAGGAAATATCGTGTCCTTAAATTTTCTCTGCTTTCACCTTTCTCCCAGGCAGATTGGAACTGGGCCTCCCTCCATTCAAAGTTAGCAATCAAAAGCTGTGATCAAAAATTGGCTGGGCCCACCCCTGTTCTTGGCAAAATAGATTTTTATGTGCCCTTCTGTCAACAGTGAGCTAGCAAGTGGTGTACTCCATAGCAGCCTGATGCAAGGGTAGGGATAAGCACTGGTAACTGCCATTTGGAAAAAAAAATTTACTTTTCTTTCAGTAATTTTCAGCTTCTTCCTCTTCCTCTTCCCTGAATGCTGTATAGTCTTCTAATAGCCTCCATTATTTCAAAATAGTTGTTTCAGTCCAGTTCCTGCCTGTTTCATAGTTATTCTAATGGAAGCACTGCATCCTGTTGCTTCTTACTCTGTCATCTTTCCACAATCCTTCCAAGTAAGTCTTCATCATATCTTCTGTAAATGTTTGCTGTAGTTCACCAATTAAACAATGTGGACATGGAAATTTCTGCTTTGGACTGTTATTAATTGTTGATTAAATTTTTAAAATATTTACTTTTCCTATTGTGTTTTAGTTGATTGTATCTTTCAAGAAAATTGTCTGTTTAATACAAGTTACCAAATATTTGGACTTAGAGTGATTCCTAATATTTCTTTTGTAACCTTTTAATGTCCAAGGGATTATAATCATGTCCCCTTTATAGTTTTTATACCGATCATTTGTGTCTTCTCTCTTTTTTCCTGCATAGCTTGGCTGGAGGTTTATCAGTTTTATTGATTTTTTTTCCAAAGAACTAGTTTTTGGTTTCATTGATTTTCTTTAGTGTGTTCTTGTTTTCAATCGCATTTACTTATGCTCTCATTTTATTATTTCTTTTTATCTGCTTAATTTGGATTTAAATGCTCTTATTTTCTAGTGACCTAATGTGGAAGTTTAAATTAGATTAGATTAGATTTTCTTCTTTACTAATATGTACATTCCATATTATAAATTTCCCTCTCAGTCCTGCTTGCATTTGATGCATTTCACAAATTTTAATGTTATAATTGGCACAAAACATTTTAAAATGAGATTTAACTCATGTTAGATCTCAGAGATTTAAAGCACTGCCTGGCCTGCAGTGCCTGAGGCACAATCTGGAGCTCTCCAGGGGCAGGCAAGAGGCCTGTGAGTACTGTTGCCGCACTGGAACAGGGAGGCGGCCCCTCTCAACCGTGGAGTGGGGCCTAGTGTAAAATCAAACCAGGAGAGGCAAGCGAGGGATAAGAACTTTGTCTGAGGGCCAGATCCGCACCAGTTTCTCTTGTGCTGCCGGTAGGCAGGGAGAGAGGCAGGGGGCCTCAGGCAGAGCAAGTTGAGTATCCTGTTCACCATGAATGCATTTGCCTCTCCTCTGGTGAGGCTTAGGCCAGCCAGGGAGAGCACACTTCTAAATAAAACCCATGCGTGTTTTTTAATCTCCAAATATTTTGCATTTTGAGTTGTCTGTCAGCACTCTGGTTCTTCATTCCATATAATTCAGGTCCATTACATTGATGATATAATGCTCTTTGGCCCTTGTAAGCAGAAAGTAGCAAAACTTTAGACACCTTTTTTAAGACTCATTCATAATAGTGTAGAAAATAAATCCCCCTCAAATTCACAAACCTATAAAATTGAGGTAGTTTATAGGAGACAAGAGTCTTGGGTAGATTGATGAGGTTTGAAGCTCCTGAGCCAAATATGGATACTTTGTGGAGACTTTGTCAAGAGACAGTGTAGGGCTTTAGGATTTTAGGGCAAAACTCTTCCATCCATGATAGATAGAAAGTTTCTTATAAGAAGAAATAATTTCTGGATTGTTCCTATGCCTTAGTAAACTTGATGGGACACCACGTTGGAATGTAACTAAGGTACACACATTAAACTGAGTGAAAAATCCATAATTACCATTAAAACAGTAGTTCTCAATTTGGCTGTTTTGTCAAATGGGAGACAATTTGCAATATCTGGAGATATTTTTGGTTGTCCTAACTGGGAATGAAGTGTTGTGGGTTGGTTACTGCTATTGACATCCATTGTGTAAGGCCAAGGATGCTGCTAAAATTTCTACAATATACAAGGTAGTCTCTACAAGAAAGAATTATTTAACCCCATATATTATTAATGCTGAGGTTGAAATAATCCTACCTTAATTATGGATTATTGGAAGTTGCTGTACTTCCAATTGTTTAGAAAATCATATAGATACTGGGCCAAGATGGCATTAGTGTAGGAGGGCACACAATGCATGCTCCCAGAGCAAGGCGGATTGTGGACGGGGTCCTGCCAGGGGGTCTGTGCTGTGCACGCGTGGAGTGAGAAGCTTGGGACATCTATCTGCGCGGATCTGCGGCATGGACCGAACGGTGGAGATTCCTGAGTTTTGAGGCTGCCAGTGGAGGTTGGCACCGGCGGCTGAGCCCCGCGATTAGGGAAGGAAAAAAAAAAATTAAATAAAATGGCCATTTGGAGACACGGGCGAGGTGAAAAAGTTTTATTTTCTGGGGATCTGGATGCCTGGCGCCCCTTGGACCTTGTGTGAACAGAACAAAGGAGCTAATCAGAACCCGGTGAACCGGAGCGGGGATTTTGGTGGGGAAACGCAGCTGATTTCCCTAGCCACCCAGGGATAAGACCCGGGCCGCTGCGGAGCCAGGAAGAAGGGACACTTCCCAAAAAAGGGAGGGTTCTGTTGGAAGACAGGGAAGGGTATTTTATATTTTTAGACATCGATCTGGCTGCCTGCACTGCTCCATAGCATTGGGGAGCAGATAAGCCGACCTGAAGCAGCATTAGGCTGAGAGCAGAGGCGAATTTGCACTCAAACTGATTTACTGAGCAGCCCGGTGACGCTTGAGCTTGGCTCCAGAAGGGGCGGAATTCGCCCTCTTTACCACTCCTCATTGACTAACAACAGAGCTACAGCTAACATGGGGAGTCCGGAAAGTGGGACGTGCTTTATTAATTTCCACGGGCCCAGCTAGGGTCCCTTCCATTAGGGGGTTGATCTAGAGGAGGAATTATTTTGGGTCCTGCATTTGGCTAAAAAAATAAAAATTAAAAAAAAAAAAAAAAAGTGAGGTCACCTCAACAAATGAAAAATAAATTCTTTTTAATTTAGATTAATAGCTAAAAGCTGCTTCAGGACCTGCATATAGAACCCTGTGGGGAAATTCGTTGATAAACACAAGTAGGCAGGAAGGATCCACGTGGACCCTAGGGGAATCATTGACCCCCCTTAGCTCTGTTTGACTGCTTGCCTGTGTGGATCATTGGTTTCTCTCTGTTACTTTCTGGTCTATTGCTATTATTCCCATTTTTCTCCCCCCTTCCTTTTTCCTTCTATTTTTTTTCTTTTAAATAGGTGCTGCCAGCTTGTCGCTTCTTTGATGGGCTTCTTATTCAGTAATTTCCCACTCGCTGTATATATTGATTCTTATTACAAACTATCGCATATCCTTCCTGCATCTTTCTGCCTTCTGTTTTCTGTTGTGGCTCTTAGAGACAACATTTTTTCATAGGCCCACAACTTAAAGGTGTCAATTTCTATTCCATCTATTTTGGTTTTTTCTTCTTCTTCTTCTTTTTTTTTTAATTAGTATTAACTTTTTCCTTTCAGAACTTTCTTTACTATTTCTCTCCCTCCTCATAATTCTAGACTTCTAAGTCATTATATATATATTCCTCCATTTGTTTTCCCAGTCCATTGTAGGAACTCCATATTTTTTCCTAGTACTCTACACTGCCTACACAAGTTAAATATTCATCTCATTAAGTCTCATTTTGCCCCTCTTCTAACTTTTATCAATATTTCTATTATCCTTCTGCCTTCCTTACATCTTTTGATTCCTCTGGCCCTAACCTTTTGCCTTCAAGGGAACACAGAAAGAAGCAAGGAAATAAAATAAGAAGAAAAACTGAAAAAGAGAAAACTTAAGTCACACGCAGAACCAACAGCTAAATAAAATTCTAGAGCATAGAGAAAAGCTAATCAACTGAACAAACCCATCAAGATAATATGACGACCAGAAGGCAACAGAAAAATACAAATGACTCTGAGAAACTGGAAAACATGGACCAGTCCAATGCACAAAATAAAAACCAGGAAGCAATGCAGTACATCAAACAACTAATCAAAGCTATCCAAACAAATATCATGGACCAACTTAAAGAACTGAAGGAAGAGAAAAGGATAAAAAGAAGACACTGGGAGAACATACTGAAGAAATAGCTAACACACCTAAAAAGGTAATGGATATGATGGTGAACAAATGCACAAGTCAAGAAATGAAAAAGACGCTGGACTCACATGGCAGCAGATTTGAACAGGCAGAGGAAAGAATTAGTGATATGGAAGACAATACAGTTGAAATCAAAGAGATTGTAGAAAAGATAGACAAAAAGATAGAAAAATCCAGCATGGTCTCAGGAAATTAACGGATAATGCAAGAGCACAAACATACCCATTATGGGCATCCCAGAAGGAGAAGAGAAGGGAAAGGGAACAGAAGGAGTGTTGAAGGAAGTTATGGCTGAAAACTTCCCAACTCTATTGAGAGAGATGGATGTGCAGATCCAGGAAGCACAGCGCACCCCAAATAGTATAAATCCCAACAGGCCAACTCCAAGACATATTCTTGTCAAATTGTCCAATGCTCAAGACAAAGAGAAAATACTCAAGGCAGCAAGAGAAAAGAGAACCATCACATACAAGGGAAGCACAATAAGATTAAGTGCTGATTTCTCAGCTGAAACCATGGAGGCAAGAAGACAGTGGTATGACATAGTCAAAACACTAAAAGAAAAAAACTTCCAGCCACGAATTCTCTATCCAGCAAAATTGGCATTCAAAAATGATGGAGAGTTCAAAATATTCACAGATAAACAGCAATTAAGAGAGTATGTCAAGAAGAAACCAGCACTTCAAGAAATACTAAAGGAATCTCTACAAGTTGAAAGGAAAAAACAAAGGAGAGAGAGTTGGAGGAGAGTTTAAAAACAACTGAAAA
>JAKSZT010054268.1:235619-267657 GCA_026826555.1 Tolypeutes matacus | reverse complement strand
ACAAACATCTCCCATAGTGTGGCCCACCAACCTCAATGAACTTACACCTCCTGGAGCCTTGCCACCAACCATAGACCACAGTTCACACTGTAGACCACACTCTCTCCCACTCAGTTCTGAGTGGTGTGTGCTGATTTAAAATGGCCTACATCCACAAGCATATGTTTTTAATTAATATTACCTTTAAGAGGAAGGCTGTCAGTCAAGAAACTTAAGTTTATCTAACCTGAGCAATTTTCCTAGCTTTTTTTCTTGTAATCTTTAAATTGCCAAATTCATTTTTTATCTCAATATTAGAATAATCATTCATTACTGGCATATTTTCTAGATTTTTGTATTTTAATAATATATTATGACAAATAATCTTCAAATCTATTTAAACTCTCTTAAATGATATTTAGTGCTTAAATTATATATAACATATACATTTATACTTTTGTATAATTTTCCTAAACCATCTAGAATTCTTGTCAATGATTTATTTTCTGAAAGCAAAATATAGATGCAATTTCATCCTTCACCTCTTTGAGTATATTAACTAGAGATTTCAAAATATCTCACTGTCCCCTTAATTGTCTCAAATGATTTAGAGTCATTTAAAAATGTTTATCTTCCTTTTTACTCAAAATCTGAAATCTTCCTGTGCTTTGTAGTCTTGAGAAGGTCATTTAAAATTCTGAATGAGTCAACTAAGAGCTGCTTAGTATCTCCATACCTTGAAGCTGAATGGCTGTTGATATTTTGTTTAATGAAATGTAGGAGTACAGCTGGCCACAATTTGCATGGGTTCCCTCAGTGCCATGTAGCAGGACCATCCTGTCAGGCTTTAACCAGTGACAGCTGCCTGTGTATTCACCACACAGTTTTCTCAGTTTCTGTTTCAATAGAGAGTCACCCTCAGATATTTTAAGGCTGCGCATGGCAGCTGGCTGAAGCTGAGTACTGCTGGCGTCAACCTGTTGAGGTTAAGCCAAATCTAAATCAACATACCAGGTCTCAGCATTGCATGTTCATTGCATGTTTCTGATTTTAAGATGTCCAAATTCATCAATTCTTCTTTCCTATATACAGTTTATTCTCCTATCCATTAGACACCAATTTTCATTTGTTGTATTCTAAAATATAGATCAATTTGTGAGAAACTTTTATTTTCTTCATCACTGACAAACATAACTTTTTATTTCTTAACTATTATTTTTATGGTGTCCTCTTCAAGATAATGGATATGTATTTTTATCTGGGGCAAAAAGTCTACTGAAGATTTTTAAGGAGAGATATGACATTAACATGCTTATTTAATCTTGAATAGAGAGATACCTGGAATTTTGGTTGGGTTTTCATCATTTGTTGCACACAGGAACTCAGTTTAAAGGGCATATAAACTTGTCCTGAAGACTATTCCCCCCCTACCCCAAATCTTCCCTGTATTAATGTTAAAGCTTTTGTGTCTAGGGGTAAAAGCATCACCCTCACTGATGCTGCTGTACATAAGGAATTTAGAGTTTAAAATTTCACAATAGAAAGAACAAAGCCCCCTTCTGAATAAGTGGATTGGTAAAACCCAGCTCACAAAGTCACCTTTGACTTTATAGTCACTTTTTGTCCCGTGGTTGGGCACAAGTCTTCAGTACTGTCAAAAGCTAACCAGGAGCTACTTCACAAATATTGAGCAGATAAGAAGGCATGAAGCTTAAGGACAATGCATTTTTTCTCCCATAGGGGAGAAATTAAACTAAACCAAACTCCTGGAAAGGAGAATAGATGGAATGAGGCAATTTTTATGGATTAAATTCACCATTTAGCAGTAAAAATATTTCCCATTGCTTAAAGGTTACCACCTTTCTGACATTAAATATTGCATAAATTTAAGAGTCCTTGTCTCAGTGGCCAAAAATAACTTTACTTTTTAGTGCTCCTTTCTGTAAGATGAGAGAGCTCCAAAACCCCATTGAAATAAAGCTTGACCATGTATCAGGCTTATTAAGTAGAAATGACAATGGAAGGAACTACAGATTAAAAAACTGGATTATTTTACCATAATCTGTTTTCTATTTGACACTTGGGTGTATGGGTCTCCCTCAACTTGTGGCAAACACAATATGAACAGGAATCCTGAATAAGTAGATCTGCCTGAATTTTGAGGGGTCACTTAACAATAACTTAGTCTAAGCCTATTGAAACAAGAGTACACTATATTCTAAACAGTTTGTACCAATTAATAAACACATAATAAAGTTTGAGAGTTCTCTTTTCTCAAACTTCCTCTTCCATACTTTATATTGTCAGATATAGCAAGTGTTTCTAATTTGCTTAGTATATATACATGGGCATATGTATATACACATATGTATTATATATATATATATATATATATATATATATCATTGGGTTAACATGCTTTAGTGTTAGTCTGGATTTCTTTTCTGTGAAATTCCTGTCTATATTATTTGGGAGAGATACATTTCCTTGGTTTGTTATAGAAAATTTTGACTTTTCTATATCCTTTGAGAAAAAGAAATTCTCAACTCTATTTTAATAAAATTATCAGTCTTTTATATTGTGGTTTCATTTTGTTTCTTGTATGATAAATGCAAGATATATGTGAGAGATATCCTGATATCATGAAAACATTTTCCATGGTTAATCTCTAAATCCATTATACTTTTGACTTTCATATATTGACTTTTAATCTATATAATTTCTATATAGTGAGACTGAAATTGATGTTTGTCCTATATGAATATCCAACTGTCCATGCACCATTAATTGGAAAGTATTGATTAATGAAACTACCACACATTATCTCTGTCATATGCTTTGTTTCTAATTTAGCAAATCTGTAGCTGTGCTTTTCATACTGTAGCCTTAGAACTGGGTATCAACTGAAGAGTTAAATTAAAATGACACTTTTTATGAGTGATTTCTTTTTAACTTATGGAAGTTTGCACTTTCCAGAAAAGGAATATTGATGAAAGTAGAATCAATATACTTCAGTAAACATGGCCAAAAATAATTCAAGTTTTAAGCCCTAACTCAAAGGAAGTGAATAAATGTTATTAGACATTTGATTGGTTTGTTAAACAAAGCTATAACACTCTAAGTTTAATCAATATCCAGTAGGGTACTCTGGCTATATACTGTTCATTGGAAAGGAAGAATCAATTATTTTCCAAATCACATTTTACTTCAATGAGTAATTATAAAAATAGTCTCAATGCAATGTAAACATTCCAGGATACTACAGTTTTACCATGTTTCTCTTACTTTTCAAAGACTTTGCTTCTGTCTTACAGGTAATCATGATCCTGACTGGCAATGCACGGACATAGCATGTGTATTTGCAATTTAATAAACAAAGATTTGTTTGCAGTATTGAAAATATCCCATGACCCTTCTGAGGTGTTCTTCTCTAAAATACCCTTTGTAAGATAGGAAAATTGAATCAACATTCATTAATAAGGCTAAGTTGCATAACATTCTTTGACCAACAAAATGCAAGCAAAAGTAATGTTCGTGGATTTAAGAGGTAACATAAGTACTTCTTTACAGGATTTTTTAAATCGGCCATGAGAAACATCCCATATACAGGCTTGCCCAATAGGCTGCTCTTTGAATGTGAATCATACAGTGCAAAGCTCTCAAACACAAAATGGTTGTCATAAGTGGAAAATAAGAATCATGGCTGTCAGCACTGACTTAATATTTGTTACTGCATTGTAAAATACTAGTCTTATCTGGATAATACAAAAAGAAATGGTTTTTCAAAGCAGTTTTACCAACTTATGAACACAAACAAAAAACATATCCACATATTCTTAGACCTACAAACTCACTAGCAATTGGTGGATCCAGATATACCTTTTTCCATTTTTCTGATTTTGTGACAGTACCATGTGGCTACAAATTTTATTTTCATTCAATACCAAATGGTAAAGAATATACGGCTATGTCTAAAATAAAATTTGGGAGTGGGGAAATGGAAAAAGATAAAATAAAAATAAAATAAATAAAATAAAATATGTACACTTATTATTTGGAATTCCTTTCTAGGTCTCATGAGTTAATTTTTAAGTGGTTTATGATATCAAATTCAGCACCCTTGTGTTGGTTCTAGAGATAAATTATTCATTGTAATGCAATCAAATTCTCAATATGTTTCCATTATGTATATTTTTTGTAAATTTTCCTCCTCCTCTTACTTCTCCTCTCCCTCCTTCCTTAAACTACTGAAGATATCTAAAAAATTACTATAATATTGGTTTTCTTTCAATAAAATATTTAATTTTCACCACAAGCTCTAGTTTATCGAAGATATATAACTGCATATATATATATATACACATATATATATACAGAATGTGCTACATATAATTGCATGCTATTGTTTCTTTCACATCTTAATTTTCTGTCTTTAATTACCAATTCTTTCATGTTTGATATTTTTGTTGATTTTATGCAATCAATTCCCTTCTCAAAATCTATTCCAATAATATTGTCTTATTACCTGTGCAGATTTTTGCTAATGGTAGGACTTTTACTCCTTTTGGAGTTCTTATTCACTTTATTTTCCTTTTCTTGCCTCACAATATTGTTTCATAAAGGTGGAAATAATGGTCTTCATTTTCAGGCTATCTATCAAACACATGTTATGTATTTATTTCTTCTATGATGCTTGACTTAAGAGAATTACATTTTTTGTGTTAATTTTTCTCATAATATGGAATTTTCATTTTTAATTTTGCTAAAATTTTTATAATTATTATTGCCATTTTAACTGACCCATAGCTACACCTTCCGATGTGCTTCCTTATAGGCAATTTATGCCTCACTGATTTGTGCAGCATTTCAGTTAGTTTTCCCAAACTGATTGTGAGTTCTCTGACAAACAGTAAATTAATTTCTCTCCCAGCATGTGACAGTCAGATTTTCATGCATATTTTGTTTGGGTGCTCAGGCCTTGTGGTGATGTACTATAACCATCATGTTGCCAATTGCCACCCTCTGCACTATGGGCTCACAATCACCCCATATCTGTGCACTCACTCAGTTGGTGGTTCCCCTACAGGTGGGCTCATCGATTCCGTTATCCAGACAGGAACTATGTTCAGGATTCCCTCCACAGAGCAGAATGTGATCTGTCTATTCTTCTTTGATATTCCTTCACCTGTTCAGTTTTCTGAGTCTGTAATTCTAGCTAAAAGTGATTCCATTATTAGTATGGTTTGCCTTTGTTTGTGTCATATATAAATATATATTCAATGGTAGTTAGAATACAGTCTACGGAAGCTGGTAACAAAGCCTTATTCACCTGTACCCCAGAGTTGATAATTCTCATTTTGCTTGTAACTAAAAGTGTTAGCTTCTAGGTCCAATTGCAAATACTGCATCTCTTAAAAACCTTCCTACAGGATGTAGGAAAGCCCATTATCTATTACCTGTGGTGATTAACAGTGCTCTAGGCAGAATGTTCAACAGATGTTTTGAGTTCTATAGAATTTTGGGCTTAAAAGTTCTTAAATACAAAATTTGAGAGAAGTTTAATTTATACTTCATCTGTGTTTATAAGTTTAAATCTCTTCCTGTAATGATCAACTGTTTTGTTGTTTGTATATTTTGAATTGTTTACATAAGTGATAGAGATAGTGATCTGTATATCTCTGTGTTGTAGTTATTCATGTTCAATGCTTCAGGTGTATAATTCATGTATTCTTCTTAAAAATTCCTTCTACGTTGTTAAAAGGTTTTCGAAAATGGTTTGGATGATTTTGAGATAAAGACAAAGAATGATATCCCATGGAGAGGACCATGACTTTGAATCAATACCTGTATAGTTGCCTATATCTTTGAGAGACATTCAAGGTACTGGTTGCTGCCAATCTGTAAGAGAATACCTGGTCTTTTGATTTAGAGAAACCTACTGTTTAAATTGTTTTCCTTGCATTCACTGTCATGCAATGTCTTTGCTGAGTATTAAAGTTAATAGAACTGAGACAAAACTGAGGAATGGAGACAAGATTAGATTATGGTACTGAGATCTGTGCTAACATGGAATTTAAGAAGAGTTGCTTCACTCTTGAAACTGTGGACTGTTATAATGGTGTCTTCCATAGAGAATATTGTAGGAAATTTTGTTCTCTTCCTGGGTTCTGGATGGAAACATGCATGCCATGCTCAGTTCATTCAAGCTTTCTGCATATTGAAGTACAAAGAATCAGTAGTTAGAGTGGAGTGTGATGGAACAATAAATAGAATTAGATATTTCTTTCAGTATTCCATATTTTGCCTATCTACGTGACACACTAGTCCCAAAAATAAAATATAAAAACATATCTTCTCATGGTGGAAAGTCTTATTTACCAAATTCAGACAGGCTAAGCCAACATTCCGATTCATAAATTAAATTATTGTGCTTTATAAATATCTAAGAAATTAATCCCATGTTTTATATTAGAGTCCATATGTAAAAAAAGATCATTATTAGGGAACTAATGAACACTTATTATAGCCTTCAATCTACAAACCCAGTAAAATTACACATCATGTTCATATGGCTCAGTCTGTATTATTCATTTATATGCAAGTAGTGCATGAATATCATCAGCTCATGTTGTCAAAAAGTAATAATCTTAGTAAAAGTCTGATATTTGACCATATCCATCCAATGCCTAAAATATATCATTATATTTTCAATATTTTGATAATTGAAGACTCCATCATGTAGCTTTTTTTTACTTTATTTTGTACATTTAATAATTGAAAATGTAAACAATTAAAAACTAAAAGCTAAACACAGATGAATAGTTACATACATTCCACAATTAAATGTACTAGATACATTTAAATTTTTGTTTGAATCAAACAATATGTTACACAATATATTTTGTTCATAGTAACACAATCATACAGTATTTGTCCTTTTGTGTCTGGTTACATGCAGCTTTTTAACATAAATGAATCTCCCTGTATCTTCACAGATAATCCCTAGGAAATGACGTCACTGACAATTTTATATGAAAACATCACTCTTACAAATGTTGGAGGATACATTTCCAGACCATAACTTGATTTCAATTTCAACTTTAATTTTATGTAGAAACATCCATAATAGTATCCTCCAGATATCTGAATATGTAAATCCACTGATTTTCAATAGCTGGGGGTTGATAAAAATATGGTATTTTTCTATATTTTCATTGTTTTGATTTCTCCCTAAAATTGGATATTTAATTTTATGGGTTCTGCATTGATATTTCTGAGTGTGGGTGTGCATTTAATTTATGTGGCAGAATGAGGTCAGCTATGTTAGAGGTAGAAATTATTTGTTTTTCCTGATGAATATTTCCCAGGTTTAAAAAAAACTCCAAGATCATTCCTACCTCAGGAGGAGGGCAACCAGTTTTTCCCTATTTGGAGTCAACATTTTGGCTTTATTTTTATATTCATAAAATGTTATTCAAATCTCTTCTAATATCCTGTGATTATTTTATGTTTGAAAATCTACTCATAAAATATATAATTTATTTTGGCTCTTTCTAATATTACAATTGTTTTTCTCATAGCAAAATAGAGATTCAAAATCATCCTATGGGTAGGCTCATGCATACATTTTGCCAGGTTTCTGATTTCCTCAAGATTCTTGACTTTGTTCCATAACAGAATTTAAAGAATTTAAGCACATGCCAGTTTAGTTAGACCAGTTTATTAAAGAAATGAGAGAAGAAAATAGAAATGGGAGAAAATAAGATTGTGGGTCTCCCAGGTGTGCCTGTGGTGGGTCCAGGCAGAGAAGGGGTGATTTAGCCTCTGCACTTGCTTTTTAAACCATTAATTATTCTTCCCTTTGCTAATATTTGGGGGAGGAGTCTCAGGTGTTTGTCATTTTGACTGATTACCCCACCCATCAATTCCCCAGAGAGGGCCCAATGATAAGGCTCCTTGAGAATATCTGGGCCTTCTCCTTGGTCCCAGATGAAATCTCATTCCAAGTGGGAGATTCTCATGGGGCTCTTCCAGCAACCTTCTTTTCCCAACAGGGTTCCATGGCCATGTTTTTCTGCCTGGTTTTTGTCTTCCCGTTCCCTAAATTAGCCTGCCTCAACTCCCCCATCAGAGGATTTTCACCATTATTCTTCAGGGGATGCTGAAGGATGACGGTCATTCTTCTGTAATTACTTCCTGCTGATTAGGAACAGTAGGCCCTACCTGACAAGGTGTAAAACCCTTTGCTACTCTATCACGATTGGGGGAAGAAGAATCTGGCACTCTGGGTGGAGCTGGATGAAATCTCCACATGGCTAACAAGGTGTTGATTCTGGAAGAAATAAACTCAATTAGAATTTTGAATATGTATGGTCCCACTAAAATGATACTGGACCAAAATAGCAGGAAAGGCAAGGTGCCTCTAAAGACTGCATCCTCCCAAAGGTGGTGGGCTTTATCTTGCAGATTTTGAATACTGTTTAGGACTATTTCAGAGTGATTTACATACAGCATCATTCCTCCTTAAGGAACAGACATGTTCCTTCCTGTGATACTGTTAGCATGTTAAGTGACCTGTGACTTGGCAGCACCAGAGCAGCAAGAAAATCTGTTTGCTGTCTTAGACCTTTTAAGCCACAGCTTGTTTCTTCTATGCTCTATGGAGAGATTGTAATAGACAATAGGGCTTGGTATAAATTGCCAATCCCAGTTTTCCATGGTGGTGGTTAGGTTTAAGACAGCTAAGAGGAGAATGAGAAGAGGTATTGCCCTTTTAGTTATTGTATAGAAAGAAAATACAGGAAATATAAACAGGTAAGATTTCTTAAGGGATGATTGACTTGCCCTCCCCTTAAGCAACTAGGCATTTGGGCTAGAGTTAGAGGCCTTTGACACAGACACTACTTAGCTTTATCTCTCGAAGAGGTATTTAAGGCTGTCCAATGGCTAGCACTCGTATGTTCCATCAGGTGTTTCTACTGAGGTGGTACTTCCTTGGACAGCTGGCTTCATTCAAGATAAGTGCACCCAGCTGGTAATTCCTTTAACTTTAAAGGAATTAAAACCACAGAGTAAGGTCCTTCCATTTGGGCTCTAATTGAGACTGAGGCTTGTTCTCCTGCCAGGTTTTGATCAAAACCTGGTTTCCAGGTTTAACTTTAGGAAAAAGTAACTCATGGTTGGGTCTAGGAAGGAAACCTGGGTTTGGCACATCTTTCACCTAGTATGGGGTGAAGACTGGGAGAGGTTGCCCCCAAGTTAATTTGGCAGATTCTCAATTAAAAGGGCTGTTGCCCCCACTGCTCTTAGGCAAGGTGGTCATCCCTGCACTGTGTTATCCAGAGGTTTGGAAAAATAAGCTACTGGTCAAGAAATCTCACCCAGTTTCTGGACTAACTCTCCTAGAGCCACTCCCTTTTTCGAAGTTACATACAGAAAGAAAGGCTTGTTTAGGTAAGGAATTCCTAAAGCTAGAGGGCTTATTCAGACTTGTTTTAAGGATAGAAGGCAGCTTCCTGGGCTGTTCCCAATTCTAAGGGATGGTTATCAGCCCCCACAATAGCTCCCTACAGTGACCGGGCTATTTTACCAAACCTAGGTATCCACAGTCTACAGTACAAAGCCATTCCTAGGAAGGACAGGAGGTGTTTCTTTGTTTGAGACTAGGGAATAAAAAGGCATCCTGTAAGTTAAACCATGCTGAGGTTAATAGATCTAAGTTCCAGGTTTGCAATACCACACATGTTCTCTCTCCATGGGAGCAGGCCATAATGCCAATTGTGTTGGTTAAGTTCTACTCACAGTACTCTGGTAATTTTTGCTCCACTTGGTATGCTCTTCACACAGTCAGCATGCTGCAGCACAGATGATCCTAGAGAGAAGCTAGGAAAGTAAGGCTCCAGTCTTTCACTGGCCTGGTGCATAGCACCATTCAGCACTATGGAACAGAGCCTGTCCAGAGGCAATAATCATTGCTCCAATTGTTATGCCCTTCATGCAGCCAGCATGCTGCAGCACAGTTGATCCTAGAGAGAGATAGGAAGTAAGGCTCCAGTGTTTCACTGGCCTGGTGCCTAGTGCCTGTAGTCAGGATTCTCTAGGGAAACAGAATCAACAGGAAATATCTGTAAATAGTATGAAAGTTTATAAAATTCTCTCACATGACTGTAGGGATGCACAAGTACAAATTCCACAGACAGGCTGCAAACCAGGGCCTCGGATGAAAGTCTGCTGAAGGTCCTTGATGAGTTCCTGGGAGAAGTTGGCTGTCCAAAAACAAGCTGGGAAATTCCCTCTGAATGCTGAAATCAATTCCCCTTTCAAGGCATTCAACTGATTGGATAAAGCATCACTCATTGCTGACAGCAATTTCCCTGGTTGATTGTACGTGTAATCAGCCGTCTATGTAGTATACTCAAGGATGACTAAAGTCCATAAATACCCGTGTATTACAATTAGCCTTGTGTTTGCTTGACCAAACAACTGGGAACCATTGCTCAGCTGAGTTGATATATTAGCCTAACCATCACAGTCCATCCATTATCAACATGGCAACCATATACCTCACCTTAAACCATACTTGGTCTCTAAATAAAAGCAATAAAAGACACACATATATATATTTCTGCCTAATAATATTCAACTGCCCTGTGTACCACTGGAAATGCACAAATTCCCTATAGACTATGGTACAAGTCCTTAGGGAATATTCATTTTTAAACTTGACATCCTTAAATATTATGACATAAAACTAATACAACTTGTCATATGATAGGGAAAGGGTTAGGGAAGAAAACAAAGATATTCACTTTATGTACATATACAATCATACTCATAACAAAACAAGAAAGACAGATTCATGACCATTAAAGCAATTGGTGGTCATGTGGTAAAAGTTCATAATTATCACTACCTTCTTCCACTACCCATTCCATGTTCCCATTACCCTCATCAAGAACCTCAGCTGTCCGTGGTTCTTTGCCTGGCGGGGTCACCCAAAATTTCATTCCTGAAGATTCTGGGCTATAGATATTCCTACTTTAATTGGATTGTTGCACTGAAACATTGACTGTAATCACAGAGCATGGCAGTATCAAGAGAAACCCTAGAGGATCTCCTGTATTCTAGACAAACTCTTCTTTACCTCCATTATGTAGATGCAGTTCTACTTCTCCTTGATAGGATAAATTACCCCAGCCAGTACAGTAATTCCCTTCTTTGCCTGTTGATTCAGAGGTAAGAGGAGCCCACAGTGGCCAGATGCCAATCTTAACTTCCAGTTCAATGGAATCATTGTTGTGTTCCCTGGTGGCAGCTCACCTCCTTTTGGACCTGTAGACCAGCAGAGCTTAAAGTTACAGGGACTTTTCTAGTGGATCACTAGGGGTAATAGTGAGTGATGCCACTACCATTTCCACTCCTTGATTCCTGGGCCCATGGAGCCTGGCTATGGGAGGAAAAACACTGTAAAGTGGATGCTGATTTAGAGCATACACAGCCTCCTGGAGAACATTGTCCCAACTCTGAAAGGTATTGCCACATAGTTTGCACCATAATTGAGTCTTCAAAAGGCCATTTCACTGTTCTATCAATCCAGCTGTTCCCGGATGATGGGAAACATGGAAATACCAGTGAATTCCATGAGCACGTGCCCATTCCTACACCTTATTTGCTTTGAAATGGGTTCCTTGATCAGAAGCAATGCTGGGTGGAATGCCATGACAGTGGGTAAGACATTCGGTAAGTCCACAGATGGTAGTTTTGGAAAAAGCATTGCATGCAGGGAAAACAAACCAATATTCAGAGTATGTGTCTATTACAGTTAAAACAAATTGCCTGCCCTGTCATAATGGATGTGGTCCAATGTAATCAACATGCCACCAAGTAGCAGACTGATCACCTCAGGGAATGGTGCCATTTCGTGGTCTGAGTGTGGGTTTCTGCTGCTGGTAGATTTGGCACTCAGCAGTGGCTATAACCAAGTCAGCCTTGTGCAGGGGAAGTCCGTATTGCTGAGCCAATGCATAAACTCCATCCCTACTTCCATGGCCACTTTGTTCATGCCCATTGGGCAATGACAAGAGTGGCTAGGGAAAGAGGCTGAATGTTAGCCACAGAGTGGGTCATCTCACCCACTTGATTATTAAAATCTTCCTCTTCTGAAGTCACCCTCTGGTGAGCATTCATGTGGGACAAAAATATTTTCATATTTTTTGCCCATTCAGAATGGTCTATCCACTTGCTTCTCCCCCAGACCTCTTTGTCACCAATTTTCCAAACGTTTCATCCAAGTCCCTGACCATCCAGGGAAATCATTGGCAATAACCCATGAATCAGTGTACAAACACATCTCTGGCTATTTCTTTTTCCAAGAAAAATGAACAACCAGGTGCACTGCTTGAAGTTCTGCCCACTGGGAGGATTTGCCCTCACTACTGTCCTTTAGGGACATCCCAGAATGGGGCTACAGGGCTGCAGCTGTCCAGTTTTGGGTGGTACCTACATATCATGCAGAACCATCTGGCCTGAGCTGTCTCTTTCTCAGTCATCTGATTGTAAGGGACTCCCCAAGAGGCCAAAGTTGTGGGTTGGGAAAGAGAAGGTAACATGGCAAGGGTGGTGACCATGGGCATTTGGGCTACTTCCTCATGTAACTTACTTGGGTCCTCAGGACCAACTCAAACCCTATCTCTTATATACCACTTCCACTTTATTATGGAGTGCTCCTTGTGCATGCCCAACTTTATGATTTGGTGGGCCAGACAATACACAGTCATGATAGTCAACTCAGGTCTCATGGTAACTTGATGGCCCATGCTTAAGTGTTCAGTCTCTACTAAGGCCCAGTAGCAGGCCAAAAGTTGTTTTTCAAAAGGAGAGTAGTTATCTGCAGAAGTTAGCAGGGTTTGCTTCAAAATCCTAAAGGTCGACATTGTAATTATCATAATAAGAGCCTGCCAAAGGCTCCAGACAGCATCTCTATTTGCCACTCTCAGTTCCATTACCATTGGATCTGCCGGATCATGTGGCCCAAGTGGCAGTGCAGCTTGCACAGCAGCCTGGACCTGTCACAGAGTGTCCTCTTATTCTGGTCCCCAATCAAAAGTAACAGCTTTCTGGTCACTTAGTAAATGGGCCAGAGTAGCACAACCAAATGAGGAATATGTTGTCTCTAAAATCCAAAGAGACCAGCTAAGCATTGTGCCTCTTTTATGGTCATAGGAGGGGCCAGATGCAACAGCTTATACTTCACTGTACAAGGGATATCTTGACATGCCCCACACTACTGGACACCTAGAAATTTCACCAAAGTGGAAGGATCCTGTATTTTTGTTGGATTTATCTCCCATCCTCTCTCAGACAAATGCCTTACCAATAAGTCTAGAGTCTTTGCTACTTCTTGCTCATTAGGTCCTATCAATATAATATCATCAATATAATGGACCAGTGTGATGTCTTGTGGGAGGGACGGATGATCAAGGTCCATGCAGACAATATTATGACATAGGGCAGGAGAGTTGATATACTCCTGAGGCAGGACAGTGAAGGTATACACCTGGCCTTGCCAGCTGAATGCAAACTATTTCTGGTGGTCCTTACTAATGACAATTGTGAAAACAGCATTTGCTAGATCAACAGCTGCATACCAGGTGCCAAGGGATGTGTTGATTTGCTCAAGCAATGGTACCACATCAGGGATGGCAGCTGCAATTGGAGTCACCACCTGGTTAAGTTTATGATAATCTACTGTCATTCTCCAAGTTCCATCTGTTTTCTGCTGAGGCCAAATAGGAGAGTGAATGGAATGTAGTGGGAATCACCACCCCTGCATCCTTCAAATCCTTCATGGTGGCACTGATCTCTGCAATTCCTCCTTTGCTTTTGATTTACTATTTTCCTAGGTTGGGGAAGTTCTAGTGTCTTACACTTGGTCTTTCCAACCATAATAGCCCTCACTCCACAAGTTAGGGTTCCATTGTGGGGATTCTGCCAATTATTGAGTATGTCTATTCCAATTATGCATTCTGGAACTGGGGAAATAACCACAGAATGGGTCCAGGGACACACTGGATCCACTGTGAGATGAATCTGAGCTAAAACTCCATCAATCACCTGGCCTCCATAAGCCCCTACTCTGACTGGTGGACCACAGTGACATTTTGGGTCTCCTGGAGTTAATGTCACTTCTGAGCCAGTGTCTAATAATCCCCAAAATGTCTGCCCATTTCCTTTTCCCCAATGCACAGTAACTCTGGTAAAAGGCTGTATGTCTCCTTGGGGAAAGTTAGGAGGAAGATTAACAGTATAAAGTTTTGGCAGTGTAACAGAATCCTTCCCCCAAGGGGACCTGGCCTTCTCCTCATTTTAGGTGCTCTGGGTCTGTAAACTGTCTCAAGTCTGGGAATTGATTAAGGCATCTTGATGTTCTGTGTTTGTAATTTGAGTTAGGGTTTTGTTCCTTAGACTTTGAACACTTCTACTCATACAGATCCAGAAGGAATTTAGTAGACTGCCCATGTATTTCACTTCTAGGTATCTCAGTATCTATTAGGCAACGCCATAACTCTATACGACTATTTTGAATGCTGCTTTGAATCTGTTTCTCATTGCAGTAGCCACACCCTCCTTGTCTTTGGTAATTAAGTGCCCATACTTGACTTTTACAGGCCCGAGATCTAATCATCCCCATAATGCTTAAGGATTCAAGCTCTGTTACAGGAGTTCCTACAGTAATATCTGGACTACAGATATGATCAAACACAGAGCTCTTCAGTGAAGATGGAGTTAGTTTTACAAATTTATTCCTCACAGTCCTGGTTAAAGGTGTATATTCTGGACATTCCTGGGGTGGGTGGGCAGGTCTTAAATGGTAATCCTAGTCTAGCATTGCACTCTCTCTAAGCCTGTGAATTCCCTGTTCTACTGTATTCCAGGGAATATCGGGCATCTCTACCTCAGACATGCTAGGCCATCTTCTGGTCCATGTTTCAGTCAGCCACCCGAACAAGCTGTTAGAGCCCTTTCTAACCCCTTGAGTTACAGTCTAGAATTTCTGCTTAGTGGACCCATATCAATAAATTGAGCCTGACCCAACTTTATATTTCCTCCACCCTTATTCCATATACTTAGTATCCATTCCTACACGTATTCCCCTGATTTCTGTCTATATAAGTTGAAAACTCATGCAGTTCTTTCAGAGTATAGCATACTTCCTCATAGGTCACACTTTGTATTTCACCTTTGGGGGCTTGTTGTGATTTTTAGTCTAGTAATAGATCTCGAAGGCAAGAGGAGTGGTGGGGGTAGGTAAAGAGTAGGATTAGAAATGCCTTGCAAGCTACTGACCACACTCTATTCCTTTGCATTTTCATCTGGTAAGACAGGATTAATCTCTTCAGGCTGGGAAGAGGTCCAGACTTCCTGGGGCAGGCTGGAGGCTGCATGATAGAAGGTTGACAAAGTGTGGTCCCCAAACGTCAGGCCATCACAGGTTTATCTCACAAAGTCTCAGCAGAATTTAGGGTTCCAGTGACCCTACAAGTATCATCACCCCATGTCCCCATCCCAATCCTCAGGTTTCCGCTCCTTTCCAATCAATGCTTTCACTTTAACAGCAGACATCCTGTGAGGTTGAGATTTTAGTTTCCTTGGTAACTCTGCTATTTATTCAATGAGAGTCTGAGTCTGGTTTTCAGAGATCTTGAGCCTGTGGCTGCAGTAAACAAGATTTTCTTTCAGACCACACAAAGGCACTTTCACATCATTCATGCAGCATTTAAATTGCAAATTTGAAGACTTTAGCTCATCTTTTTCTTCTGTAACTATCTAGGAGGAGACAGCCAACATCATTGTATCTTTTGATGCCACAAAACTCTTTTAAGGTGTTGTAAACACTCTCACCCAGATCCTTGCCTCTTATAAGCATTAAAGTAGGGGAATCCAGTCATGATATTTTGTGTATCTCCATTGCCAACCCATGTCATGGACTGTTAGTGGCCTCTTCATTATTGGAAAGGGATTCATTAGTACACTTGAATCCAATTAGAGTAGAAAGCCAATTACAAACTCCTGGAACCACTTCAGAAACCCCATGTTTAAGATTCTGCTCCTCAAGAACCCCTCCTAGTATAAAGCTGTATTAGTCAAGATTCTCTAGGGAAACAGAATCAACAGGAAATATCTGTAAATAGTATGAGATTTTATAAAAATCTCTCACATGAGTGTAGGGATGCACAAGTCCAGATTCTGCAGGTAGGCTTCAAACCAGGAGCTCCATTAAAAGTCAGATGAAGGTCCTTGAGTTCCTGGGAGACAGAGCAGTTGGCTGTCCAATGAAGAGCTGGGACATTCTTTCTGAATGCTGAAATGACTTCCCCTTTTAAGGCATTCAACTGATTGGAAAAAAGGTCACTCATTACTGAAGACATTGATTGTAAATGTAGTCAGCCATCTATATAGTAAACTCACTCATGACTAAAGCCCATAAATGTCCTTGTCTTGCAATTAGCCCCATGCTTGCTTAACCAAACAACTGGGCACAATTACTTGGCTGAGTTGTCACATTAGCCTAACCATCACACCACCCTTCAGCACTATGAAACAGAGCCAGTCTGGAGACAAAGTCCATTGTATATCTGGCCATATCAAGCCATCACCAGCAGCTACAGGAGTCTGAAACTATAGTGTACTCTCCATCTACTTCAGGAGCAAACCAGAGATGTAGTAGATACCTTTATTGTTTTAGGGGTCAGTGACCAACCACCTGGCCAATAACTCAAATGGAGAAGCACCATGCAAGGTATTTGGGCCCAGTTTGAATGCACAAGAGAGTTTGACAATACTGGAGTCTATCTCCTAATCTTTATACACTTTCTAAACACTTTCAATACAATTATAATGTATCAAATGAACTAAACTATTTTAGTACTTTGCTTTGTATTTCCATTTCTTTACAATGATTATGTTAATTAACAGGTATTTTACTTCATGAGTACAGGAAAACCTTTCTCAATCATTTTATGAAAACTGAAGTTTCCCAATGGAATCAAGATTATCTTTTCTTTTTACCAACACATTAATAGGCAGATTGAGTTGACCACTGACAGGTTTCCCTGTTATGAAGTTACTTTGTTATTAATATCAGTTTAGTTTTCTGTTTAACATTGGCATCCTGGAATTAGCCATTTAAATGCCTCAATTTAGAAGATGCTTTTGCAAATGCCTTAAAATTAATTATAACCACATAGACTGTTTCCCTTAAAATATGCTTATTGCAATTAGCAACCAATGAAATTGACTTTATCCATTTAAGAGAGGGCAGATCTACATTTCTAACTTTTTGTTAATTTTACTAAACATGAATTTACAACTTTCATCATCTCAAAGATTTGATACATGTAATGTTGATTCATTTTATTAGTAACAACTTTGCTAAGTTTTCCCACTTTTCCAGCAGTTGGACCTTTCCATGTGTGATTTATACATCAAATCCAATTGCAAGACAATATTGACATTTAAAGATTCATTTTTAGGTTACCTTTCACTTTTATCCAATTTGTAACAGGTGAACCCCAAATCTGATTTCCTAGACACAAGCAGACTGACAAAGTTAAGTACAGATTTAAAAGTTAAATACAAAGTTAAGCACAGATTAAAAAAGAAGAGAGAATTTTATACCTTTTGCATTTATTAGGAACTTTTTTATCTTAATTGATGGCATATGAGGAGGCCCCTTATTTTACAGGAGAGAAGTTGAGTAAAGTCCTAGATCTTGATCCCCATTCACTCTCCTTATTAGCCATAGTTTCATTTGTTGAAAACTGAGAAGGCTGTTTCTAAAAGGGAGTTAATGGAAGTTTAAGGTGCATTTCCTCAGCTTTTTAAGGACACATCACCATGTGGTTTATGGCCCTCAAATCTGCCTGTCCTCTCCTTTTCTCTTACACAGGTTTACCTGGAATTCAGGGTTCCATGCAAAGGCTATTCTTGGCCATACTGTGGCTTCATAGACCATTAGTAGGTAAGTTATCCTGATTCCTGAGAAGACACCCCTATAGGGAATCTGCCAGAATGCTAGACACTTTGCCCATTATTCTAGGAAGAATGAATAAGAGTTTGTCAGCCAATGCAGTTTGACCAAAATTTACTAACGAAACTGAAGTGCCTGAGCCACTTAAGTCTCAGGGGACATTTGGAGTTGCTGCTCTGGTTCCTGCCATCCCTGGTATCCCAAAGTCCAAGACTGACTAAATTTTTACTCTCCAATCTGATGTTCCCAAACCACTTAATTCTCTGGGGATTTTTAGAGTTGCTGCTCTAGTTCCCACCAGTATCAGAGTCACAGAGCTCTTGCCACCAGGGATTCCTGGGGCTAAACTAGGACTTGGGAAGTACACAAACCCAGAATTCAGACCAAAGCTCCCAGGCTGGGTTTGTGGGATATGTTGGGAGCAGTTACCCCCTAACTTATGCCCCCAGAACACAAGAGTCTTTCTAGGATAAGGGCTGGCTTAAGTGGCCCTACCTGGGAGTTTTGCAGTTAAACCAGACCAAGAGCCCATCAAGCAATTGTTCCAGCCCACAGCCTGAGGCAATGTCAGGGCCTCCCAGGGGCAGGGAGAGAACAGAACCTCCAAGCACCAGGGGTGTGACCACAGATTCACTGGCAAATGCATTTTTAGTTTATAAGATATTCTAAAGCATTTAAAAAACCTGAAACAAGAAATTCGGTAGTAAAAAGTAGGAGGATTAAATGTGAAGTTGAGGTGAATTATAGACACAGGTCATGTGGTCCATGACCACCATGGGAGATGGAAAACGGGCTGCCTCATGACACCTTCCTTGGCCCCACCTGCCACTGTTCTCCCACCCCATCCCAGACCAGGGAGCCAGGTGGGGTTGATAGGAAGGCAGGCTGGCAAGGTACAGGGGACACATGCACAAGGCCAGGCTCCCCAGGAGGGGTGCAAAACCACAAAGCTAAAAAGGCTGGGGCTTTAGAGTGGAGATGCCCCAACCAGGCCAGAAATGGTGGCTCTGCTGTGCCTGGAACTCAGCCCAGGACTCCCTGTGCCTCACCCTGTGCCCCCACCCTCCCAGCTGGAGTCAGGACCAACAAGCCTGAGCATGTGATACAGAGGGGTCCTGTGCCCCAGCCCTTGGCCTGAGATTATATCCTATGGGGGCACATAGGGGAACCCATTTACAATGGACAACCAAATGAGGTAAGGCAGGCTGAAGTCTGGCCAGCAGGCATAGCCGTGCCCAGTGGGGGATATGCGCAACCCACCACTCGGGTGTAGGGTGGCTGGAACGGGCGGGCGTACTGCCCTCAGCCATGGAACAGGCGCACCGCCCTCAGCCTCGCCCAGGCAACCAACATCTGCTTGCTGATAACCAGAAGAAGCCTGCCCACACTCACCCTCCCCCCTCCCCACACAGCTAGGGAGAGCCACACCACCAAGGCCACACCTTAGAAGGCGTGGAAACTGCTCCCGGCCTATCACGGCCAGCCCCGTTCTCCTTTCCCGCCCACAACCCTATATAAGCATCTGTACTTCCCTTAATAAATTAGACCTGCGTGCTTACCTCGTCTCCGCGGTGGTTCTTTCCGCCGTGCGCCCTCCACGCCTGCGAGCCCCCGTAGGAGCCTAGGCCTCTCCTACCCTGACCAGACAAGATGCACCCCGACCACAACCAAAGAGGGCATTAAATAAGCTGTGATTCATAGTTTAGAGTTACCAGTCCTCACAGGGATTGAGGAAGATTACCTACTTCTCCTGGCTGGCTGCTAGCCAAATATGTTGCCAGATTTCCTCTAGCTTCTTCACTATGTTAGATAAAAGAATTTAAGAACATGTGAGTTTATTTAGGCCAGTTTATTAAGGAAATGATAGAATATAATAGAAATTGAGGGTGGTGGGCCACACTTGTGGGAGATGTTTGTGTGGGATGTGGTGGGAGGTGTGGGAGGTGGGCAACATGGGAATCCCAGTGGGTTCCGTGTAATATTTTAGGTACCTAATCACCTCTTAAAATATATTTATATATATACATAAATAACATTTTTGTAAGCAAATGCACATATATGCATATACATTTATATATCATTTTGCAAATGTTGGTATGTATTGTGAAAATTTTGACTTTTACCCACAATAAAAAAATAAATAAATAAATAAATAACCGTTTATGGGTCCCCAGGTGTACTTGTGGGTGGGTCCAGGCAGAAAGACAGAGAGAGAAATATAGCTTGTGTGGTTGCTTTTAAACCATTAATTATTCTTCCCTTTGCTAATATTTGGGGGAGAGGTCTCAGTTGTTTTCTGTTTTGATTGATTACCTAACCTGACAATGCCCCCTGGGGACCCAATGGTATGCCCCTTGAGAATATTGAGGGGTTTTTCTTGATCCTGGATGAAATCTCATTCCAAATGTGAGATTCTTGTGGGGGTCCTTCCAGCCATCTTCTGGTGGGTTCTTTTCCTGATAGGGTTCCCAAGGCTACATGTTTCATGGCCATGTTTTTCAGCCAGGCTTTTTGTCTCCCATTCGCTAAACTAACCTGCCTCATACACACACACATGCATAAATACATATAAATTTCAAGCTATTGTCAGCTGTTTCTTTAATACTTCATTGTCTATTTTTCTTACCAGCTTATAAATGCTTGATATTTCTTTACTGAATTTTGTTTAAAATTGACTTCTCAAAATGTATTCCAAGAATATATTCATCATAACTATGCAATTTTTTATATTCCATATTTACAATTGTATCTGCTGCTATTTGCTGTTCTTTTGCTTCTGTTGGAACTCTCATCATTTTTATTTTCTTTTTCTGGCCTTACTATGTTGCTTAATAAATACTGTTACTGTGATCTTGTTTGTCTGATTCCCTATCAAATAATGCTTCCATCATGCATATTTTAAGTTCTATGATTTTTGGTATTGAAGAATTTCATTTTGCTTGTTACATTTTCTCATGGTGAAGATTTTGCATTTCTAATATTAGATAAAATTGTCCATAATGAATGACTATTTAATTGTAAAATAAATATGTTCTTCCTCCATGGAAATGATTCAATAATATTTCTCCTTTAAGCTCTATCATGGGTTACTATAATTAATATGTTAATTTTCAGTAATGTACATTTCTGTGATAAACATAATGTGGTCATGATATATTTTTACTGTTACTAATTTTTTTAGGAAATTTTAAATATATGTTAATTTATTTTTAAGATAAACTAATTTTTAATGTATCTTCTATCAAATTCCATTATCAAATCATCTTTTTCCAAAATTTCTCTATCCTCCTTTGCTAATTTGTAATGTTTACATTATATATCCTATGCTCAACTATCCTGCTAATGCCTTCCTTCTATATTTTTTTTTCATATGGAACTCTCATGGTAGCTTCATTCAGGTAGTATACTAAGAAAGTGCAAGAGGAAAATAAACTTTCTAAAAAACTGACAGTTCTGACTTCTTTTGGTTCTGTCATCAGATTCATATTTTCCTGGGTAGTATCTTCTCTGAGACATATGATTAAGTGTGTAGATTTTTTTTAACCCCTGTTTTTTTTTTCAAATAGAATATTTCCTTCCTCCTTAGCATTACTAGCATTATTTTGTAATATTCTTTTCTCCCATCTGTCTTCTTATTCCTTTCAGATATTGACACTACTAAATCAGTCACCTTTGTTATGTATTTATTTTCTTGTATTTTCCAAATAATAACTTTTTTCACTTTTTTATTAGAGAAGTTGTGAGCTTGCAAAATAATCAGGCATAATGTGCCGAATTCTCTTACATCATCCCTCCACCAAAACCCTACATTGTTTTGGAACATTTATTAAAGATCATGAAAGAACATCATGAAACTATTACCACTAACTATGGTCAATAACTTACTGTTGGTGTATTTTTTCCATACACCCCTTATTACTCACACTATTTATTAGTATTGTTTATTTGTTATAGTTCGTGAGAGAACACTCTCATATTTGTACTGTTAACCACAGTCCATCTTCAACCACATGGTTCACTGTGATATTCAGTGCCATGTCTTGGGCATTCTGTCCAAAGTGTACATTCAGTGACACTCACTTTCATCACAATATTCTGCAGTCATTACCCCAGTAAACCTTTGGTCATTTTCCTTAGTCCAAAAGAAATAACTCCCATATCCCCTTATTACTGATGCTTAGACTTGATACAGTACCTTTTTTGACATTGATGCAAGAATAGTACAGATTGCTGTTAACTATAGTCCATAAGTTACATTAATTGTATTTATTCCATGTATTACTATATTCTTACCACCTTGTAATAGTGGCATACTTTTGTTCTAAATCATAGAAGAATATTCTTGTATTTCTGTTATTAACCACAATCCCCTCCACCTCTTGGTTCACAGTTATTCAGTCCATAGATTTTTCTCTAGTTTTCTCTCAATTGACATTTGCATCCCTGGACTATCCCTTGGAACTACAATCCCATTTATAAGTCCGTCATGTTAGTTATAATCACTATAATGGGTTACTATCAACTCTATCCATTTCCACATATTTACAGTGAAGTTAATTGAAAATTCTACATACATTAAGAATCAGGGCCCCCTCTTTTTTCTCATATTATCTCCTAGTTACCTATTGTCTAGGTTTTAACTCCATGTGTTTATTCTTCATATTTGGTTCATATTAGTGAGACCACACAATGTTTGTCTTTTTCCGTCAGGTTTTACTTAGTATAATGTCCTGAAGATTCATCCATGTTATCATATGTGTCCCAATTTCACTTCTTCTTACAACAACACAGTAGTCCATTGTATTTATATACCACATTTTGTTTATCCGTTCATTGGTTGATAGATACTTGGGTTGTTTCTATCTTTTAGTAATGGTGAATAATTCATCTAGAATATGTGTGTGAAAGTGTATCTTTCTGATAATGTTTTCAGTTCTTCTGGATATATTACTTCTACAGGGATTGCCACATCATATGACAATTCTATATTTAGCTTCCTGAGGAACCACCGAACTATCTTCCACAGAGGCTGTAGCAGTCTACATTCCCACCAACGATGAGGAGTGTTCATATTTCTCCACTTACTCTCCAGCACTTGTTGTTTTCTCTTTTGCTTTGTTTTTAACATGATGGTCATTCTATGAGGTGTGAGATGATGTCTTATTGTAGTTTTTATTTGTATTTTCCTAATAACTAGTGATAATGAACATTTTTTCATGTGCTTTTTTTGCTATTTGTAGTTCGTCTTGGGAGAAATGACTAAGTATTTTGCCCACCTTTTAATTGGATTGTTTGATCTTTTATTTTTGAGTGGCATGATCTTTTTATATAGCATGGAAATCAAACCATAACTTATAGGCTATTTGGTTTCCAAATATTTTCTCCCATTGAATGGATTGCCATGTCACTTTCTTGACATAGTCCTTTGAAGTACAAATGTGTATGGTTTGAGGAGGTCGCATTTATCCATGTTTTCTTTCATTGCACGTGCTATCAGTGTAATGTTTAAGAAACCCTACCTACTACCAGGTCTTGAAGATGTTTTCCTACATTTTCTTCTAGAAGTTTTATGATTCTCACTTTTATATTTAGATTTTTATCCATTTTGATTTAATTTTTGTATAAGGTATGAGATAGGGGTCATTTTTCTTTCTTTTGGCTATGGATATACAGTTCTCCCAGCACCATTTGTTGAATAGACTGTTCTACCTTGGGGTTGGGTTTGACAGTCTTGTCAAAAGTCACTTGACCATAGATGTGAGGGTCTGTTTCTGAACTATCAATTTGATTCCACTGGTCTATGTGTCTATTTTATGCAAGTAACATGTTCTTTCTACCACTGTAGATAGGTAATATTATTTAAAGTCTGTAAGAGATTTCTCCAACCTCATTCATCTTTAAAAAATGTTTCTAGCTATTTGGGGCCCCTTACCCTTCCAAATAAATTTGATAAATACTTTTTCCATTTCTTT
Organism: Tolypeutes matacus; assembly: GCA_026826555.1. NCBI lineage: Eukaryota > Metazoa > Chordata > Mammalia > Cingulata > Chlamyphoridae > Tolypeutes > Tolypeutes matacus. The sequence continues at coordinate 243,678 of JAKSZT010054268.1, read as the reverse complement.
AAAAAAGGCTGTTGGGGGAGGATTTGGGGAAAATGGCATCAGACTAACAGGCAGGGCTCAATGCTCATGCACAAAAACAATGGAGAAAGAGCCAAAATCTGTGTGAGGGAACTGCTTTGGGGGTCAGCAGACCAGGACAGTGCTATACAACTCCCAGGAGGGTGAGGATCAGAGAGATGAAGACTTGAAAAAACAAATATGAGTTTCCAAGCCCCATGGCAGGCAGGAAGGGCTCCCCCAACTCACAAGATATTAAGCTGGGGTAAATCCCCGGTTCACTGCAGTTGATAGAAAAGGAAATAGACATCTTTCTCCCTGTGAGTTGTTTCAAGGGAAAAGGGAGGAGGAATCCAGAAGCTTTTCTTCAGTGAATTCAATCAACAGATCTTGCTTTGAATCTCTGTTCTTGAGAGTAAACACAGAGACAGAGGAAAGCCAAGACTAAAAGACCTCACTAGAAAGGTGTGCCAATGAGCACTACCTGCTGGCCTATCTGGAAATTGCACGTACAAAATTGTGTTCAATTCTCTCTGTATCTTAACCTCTGAGAGAAAATCTGTACCCCATTAGTGAGTCCCTGCCTGATTTTGATAATTAAGCTGGTCAATTTTAAAGGCTTAGAATAAGGTGAACCAAATATCAAAGGAGAGCTGTTAAAAACAATAAGCAAGAGTGAGAAATTGGCCATCAGTGAAACCTCACCAACATATTCAGATGCCTAAACATCAGCAAAAAATTAAAAGCCATAGTAGGAAAAAGGAAGAGATGACCCAACCAAAGAAACAAACCAAATATCCAGAAGAGGTACAGGATTTAAGATAATCAGTGATAATCATAGAACTTTCCCAAATCAATTCAAAGAATTTAAAGAAAATATGGCTAAAGAAATAAAGGATATAAAGAAGACTCTGGGTGAGCATAAAGAACAACTTAAAAGGCTGCAAAGAAAAGTAACAGATCTTATGCTAATGAAAGTCATAATGGATGAGATTAAAAATACATTAGATGCACATCAGTGCAGATTTGAATTGCTGAAAGACAGTATTAGTAATTTCAAAGACAGAACATCTGAAGTGGAAAAGACAGGAGAAAAGAAAGAGAAGAGAAAGGAAAAAATGGAGCAGAGTCTCAGGGAATTGTATGACAATGCGAAACACACAAACATTCGCACTATGTAGTCCCAGTAGGAGAAGAGAATGGAAAAGGGGCATAAAGAATATTTGAAGAAATAATGACTGAAGACTCACCATCATTTATGAAGGACAAAAATATCAATGCCAAGAAAGACAATGCACCCAAAACAGAATAAATCCAAATAGACCTACCCCAAGACAAGTTTTATTTAGAATAACAATATCAGAGATAAAGAGAGGGTTCTGAAAGCAGCAAGAGAAAAGCAAAGCATAACATTCAAGGGAAACTCAGTAATATTAAGTGCTAAGCACACATCAGAAAGTATGGAGGTGAGAAGAAAGTGGTGTGATTTATTTAAGGTACTGAAAGAGAAAAACTGCCAGCCAAGAATTCTGTATCTGGCAAAACAGTCTTTTGAAAATGAGGATGAGTTCAAAGTCTTCACAGACAAACAGAAACTGATAGAATATGTTACCAAAAGACCAGAATTACAGTAGATACTAAAGGGAATACTGCACCCTGAAAGAAAAAATATAAGTGTGGCAGTTTGGCATTGTTTATGAACCAAAAATAGATATTGGTTTTTGTATGTAAACTGTTCTGTTCCTCTGGGTATATTAGATTTGTAATAAATTCAGAGGTTTCACTCTTACTTGATTAAATTTGATTAAGGCTTTGGATCAGCCACTTCAGTAGGACATTGAGTTCCCACCCCCTTGATAGGTGGGGACACACAGAGAAAATGATATGGCAGAGGAGAGAGTTGGAGTTTTGTTCCCGGAACCCTCGGGAAAGAGCCAAGCTGTTTGCCTGATAATTTGCAGCTGAAGAGACAAGAGCCCCGAACAGCTGAGAAAGCCCAGAAAGAAATGAGCCCAGGGAGAGACACAAGCCTTTTGCTAACCTACAGTTGAGAATGGAAGGAGCTGGAACCACAGAGTTTTAGGAGAAAGAGGAAGACTGAACCCTTGCAGAGACTGGGGCCCATTTTGTTCCAACACATGGCAACAGACTTTGGTAATAGAAGAAACTAACACTTTATGGCCTTGTGACTATAAGCTTCTACCCCAAATAAATACCCTTTATAAAAGCCAACAGAGTTCTGGTACTTTTCATCAGCATCCCTTTGGCTGACTAATACAACAAGGGAAAGAGATTTGGAGAATATTAGAGAAATTTAGATTATTAGGAATGGTAAACTAAAGGGTAAGAAGACAAACAGTAGAAAGATATGACAATAGAGAGCTTAAGGACAAATTGGATGAAGTAAGTAATGCATTTACAGTAATAACATTGAATGTTAATAATTTGAACTCCCCAATCAAAATAGGTAGACTGATAGAATGGAGATAAAAAATCATGAGCTTATGCATGGTGTTTTGGAAGTTCACAACATTTACTATACAATTATTGTTTATGTATATTTATGTCTGAATGATATATTTCAATAAAAATTTTAAAATGAACCATTATATGTTGTCTACAAGAGACATACCTCAGAGATAAGGGCACAAACACATTAAAAGTGAAAGGTTGGAAAAAGATATTCTATGCAAGTAGTAACCAAAAAAGAGCTTGAATAGCATTACTAATATAGGACAAAATAGATTTCAAGTACAAGACTGATATAAGGGATGAGAAGGTCATTACATGAATAAAAGGAACAATTCAACAAAAAGAAATAATTATACTAAATATTTATGCACCTAACCTGAGTGTCCCAAGATACATGAGACACAAACTGTCAAAACTGAGAAGAGAAATAGATGCTTCTACAATAATAGTTGGAGACTTCAATACATCACTCTCAGTATTGCATAGAACATCTGGACAAAGGATAAGTAAAGAAAAAGAGAACTTGAATAATACGATAAATGAACTAGATCTAAGAGACATCTATAGAGCATCGCACCTCAAAGCAGCAGGATATACATTTTTTTTTTCAAGTTATCATGGGTCCTTCTCAAATATAGACCATATGTTAGGTCACAAGACAAATTTTCAAAGACTGAAACTATACAAAACACTTTCTCTGGTCATAGTGGAATGAAGAGGGAAATCAATAATGGACAGAAAAGGGAAAATTCATAAATATATGGTGATTAAAAAGCTCACTCTTAAATAACCAGTGGGTGAAAGAAGAAATTGTAAGAGAATTCAGGAAATACTTTGAGATGAATGAAAATGAGAACACAACACTTCAAAATCTATGGGACACTGTAAAGTCAGTGTTGAAAGTGAAATTTATAGCCCTCAAAGTTTACATTAAAAAGGAAGAAAGAGCTAAAATTAAAGATCTGTCTGCACACCGGGAGGAACTAGAAAAAGAACAGCAAACTAATCCCAAATCAAGCTGAAAGAAAGAAATAATAAAGATCAGAGCAGAAATAAATGACATCAAGAACAAAAAAAAAAAAAAAAACAGTTGAGAGGATCAACAATGTCAAAATTTGGTTATTTGAGAAGATCAACAAAACCGACAAACCCTTAGATGGACAAGAAGAGAGAGAGAGAGAGGGAAGACACAAATAAGTAAAATCAGAAATGAGAGGGGGATCATTACCACTGACCCCACAGAAATAATAGAGATCATAAGAAGATGCTATTAACAACTGTATGCCAAAAAATTAGCCAATGTAGAAAAGATGGACACATTCCTAGAAACACACAAATCACCTACACTGACCTTAAAGGAAATAGAAGACCTCAACAAACCAATCACAGGTGAGGAGATTGAAACAGTCATCCAAAATCTCCCAAAGATGAAAAGCACAAAACCAGATGGCTTCAGAGTTGAGTTCTACCAATCATTTAATGATGACCTAATACCAAACTTGCTCAAACTTTTCCAAAAAATTGAACAGGAAAGAGCTCTACCAATCTCATTCTATGAAATCAACATCACCCTAATATCAAAAAGAGATAAAGATCTATAAAAAAGAAAATTACAAACCAATATCTCTAATGAATATAGATGCAAAAATCCTCAACAAAATACTTGCAATCAGAATCCAAAAGCATATTAAAGTAATTATACACCATGATCAAGTGGGTTTTATCCCAGGTATGCAAGGGTGGTCTAACACAAGAAAATCATTAGTGTAATAAACCACATAGAAGAAGAAAATCACATTGAAGAAGAAAAATCACATGATCATCTCGATTGATACCTAAAAAACATTTGACAAAATGCACCACTCTTTCTTGATAAAGCACTCCAAAATATAGGAATAAAAGAAAGATTTCTCAACATGGTAAAGTGCATATATGAAAAACCTACAGCTAGCATTGCACTCAATGGTGAAAGCTTTCCTGCTGAGCTCAGGAAAAAGAAAAGGATGCCCAATGTCACCATTGTTATTCAATATCGTGCTAGATATTCTAACTAGAGCAATTGGGCGATATAAAGAAATAAAAGTCACCTAAATAGGAAAGGAAGAACTAAAACTTTCACTATTCGCTGGTGATATGATCTTATATCTAGAATCTCCTGAAAAATCCACAAGAAAGCTACTAGAACTAAGAGCTGAGTTCAGTAAAGTGGGAGGATACAAAACTAATATGCAAAAATCAGTAGCGTTTCTGTACTCTACTGATTTGCAATCTGAGGGGTAAGTTTTAAAAATTCCATTTGTAATAGCCACTAAAGCAATAAAAAAAATTAGTAATAAACTTAACTGAGGACATAAAGGGCCTGTATTCAGAAAACTACAAAATATTGCTAAAAGAAACTGAAGAAGACAAATAAATGAAAGGGCATTCCATGTTCATCGATTGGAAGCTAAATATCATTAAGATATCAATTTTACCCATACTCATTTACAGATTCAATGCAATCTCAACAAAAATCCCAACAGCCGTTTTTTCAGAAATGGAAAAAAATAATAATCAAATTTATTTGAAAGGCTAAGGTGTGTCAAATATCTAAAAAGGTCTTTAAAAAGAACAAAGTTGGAGGACTCAAACTTCTGGATTTTAAAGCATATTACTTAGCTACAAACAGCACGGTACTGGCATAAAGACATACACATTGGCCCATAGAACTGTATCTGGAACTCAGAAATAGGCTCTCACATCTATAGTCAAGTAATTTTTGACAAGACAGTCAAGTCCTCCCAGCTGGGCCAGAACAGTTTATTCAACAAATGGTGCTGGAAGAACTGAATAGTCATATCCACAAGAAAGAAAGGGGACCCTTATCTCACACCTTATACAAAAATTAACTCAAAATGGATCAAGGACCTAAATATAAAAGTGACAATCATAAAAATATAGAAGAAATTAGAGGAAAATATCTTCAAGATCTTGGGGCAGGTGGTAGTTTCTTAAACTTTACACCCAAAGCATGAACCACAAATGAAAAAATAAATAAATGGGGCCTTCTCAAAATTCAAAACTTTTGCACCTCAAAGGACTTTTTCAGAAAGGTGAAAATGCAGCTGACTCAGTGGGAGAAAATATTTGTCAAGCACATATCCAATAAGGGTTAAATAACCATGATATACAAAGAGATCATACAACTCAACAATAAAAGGACAAACTACCCAATTAAAAAATGGACAAAAGACTTCAAAAGACAATTGTCCAAAGAAAAAATACAAATGGCAAAATAAAATAAAGGATATTACCGTCATCTCAGAATGTTCCCTCGGGCTTTCCTAGAAAATCTTCACATCGCCCTCCTTACCAGCACGCAATAACTAGTCTATTCATTTGTATGACCTTGCATTAGTTTTTCTTGTTTTAAACATTTTTATAAATGACATCATTTAATAGCCCGTCCTTTGTGTAAAGCATTTTAAAACTCTAATGAATGAATTTTTTCAGATTCATCCAAATTTTAGGAGTGAATCCAAAGTCCCTGTTTAAAATTTTAATAATATTTTTATGTATAAATCCTTATAAAAGGATGTTTATCTTTTTCTTTTGGTTGGACACCTGCACATTTACCACTATTTTATGTGAAGAAAGCTTCTGTGAATATTATTCTACAAATTTCTGTTGGATGATTGCACTTAGATCTCCTGTGTACATAATGAAGACAGGACTCACAGAAGCTGTTTAATTTTTTTTTTTTAAGATTTTATTTATTCATCCACCTATCCCCCCCTTGCTGCTTGTGCTCGCTCGGTCAGCTAACCACACCGCGGGGACGGGCTTGCCCTCACCAGGAGGCCCCGGGAACCGAACCCGGGGCCTCCTATATGGTAAACGGGAGCCCCACTGACTGAGCCACAGCCGCTTCCCTGTTTAATTTTATTAGTAACTACTTTACACTTTATAAAATGTTGGAACATTTATAGCCAAGTGTTTATAAAATGCATGACAAGTTAGGTTGAGAAAATTACCATTATTGTGTCTTGCCAGACTTGTTAATTTTTGATATTCTGAGTTGTATAGTAATATATCATTGTGTTTGGAATTACTTTTCCCTTAAGAATATATGAACTGAACCACATACTGAGTTTTAATCACTTCTTCATGAGTTTAAAAGGACTTAATTTTCTACAGTATGTTCTCTGACCAATATGAAATTAAATTAGAAATCAATATGATAGACATTTTAAATTACAGCATATATTTAAGCTATCTTTTAGTAAAAGAAAAAAAATCACAATTGATGTTCAAAAATTTTTTTAAATTGAATGATAGGAAAATACAATACGTAAAAACTGGTAGATTTTAAAAAGCAGTGCATAGAGAGAAGTTTAAAATTGTAAGTGCCTGTACTAGAAAAGGAGGAAAGTCAATGGCCATAATTTCTAACTGAAGAAATCAGGAAAAGAAAGTAATCCTCTAGTAAGTAGAAGAGTATAAATAAATGATAAACAAAAGGAAAAAGTAAGAAATGCAAAAAGTTTTATTTTCCTTAAAAGATCCACCAGATTAATTTTTACTGAGATATATCAGGAATTAAAGAGAATGAAATTGAATACCAAAATCAGTAATTTACTGAAACACAGGCTCCAGCTACAAAAATAAATGAAAATAATTTTTTTTTAATTTTGCAAGTGATAAAATTTGTTTTCAGTGAAATTAGAATTTTAGAAAATTGTCCTCCATGTAACCTTATGAACCTCCCAGTAATGAAAGATATCTCAGTTAGAATGGTTAGCAAAATGAATGAATGTGTTTCATATTTTTATTGTGTAAGAAATATTTCATATTTGAAAGTTCACCAAATATGTAAACAAATATTTTCTAGATGAGCAATATATAGTGTTACAAAATCATGCATGTGTGTGAAAATATGCAATGTCTTTACTTCAATGAATTTATATTTAATATAATATGAAAATTCTTTGTATGTTTTCAGATTATAAACTGCAAGTATTCTTTATAAATAATGATTGTTGGATTTTTTGTAGAATTTCAATATTATGAAGAAGTGTTAATGATTATCTAAAAGTGCTAATCAAATACTCCTTCCATTTTTTTGGCAATATATCTGTGTGAGGCTCTCTTTTCTCCAAAGTGCCTATCACCCCACTCAGTGGGGTTCCTGAGAGCTCCAGAGACACCCTGGTCTTATATAAGGGGGGATAGCCCCAGAGACTGATGCCTTATCAGTGGGTTCTATTTTGGAATCTGTGCTCCTGAGAGTGACAGAATTAGACTCAAATAAGTCCTCCCTGCACATGGTTCACCAGTCCCTTCTATTCAAACCTACATGTGATGCTGGAGTTTCTTAGGTATACTTCCAGAGACTGGAGCCTCCCGCCTACCTATGTGCCAGGTGTGCATGAAATCTAGGTGGAGCTGCAACTCCTACCCTACAGCTCAATGGACTCATCCAAGTCACCTGGTGAGGAGACAACGATGGGCAATGGCCATCCCAGGGAATGGAGAGGGCCTGCATCTGCAGGCAGGATCATCCCACCCACCATATCCATGGGATATAAGCCCTCTCTCACTTGGAGTTGGA
>JAKSZT010054268.1:164228-210972 GCA_026826555.1 Tolypeutes matacus | reverse complement strand
ATGCAGATCAGTTCATTTGAAAGTATTATCAATTACAAAATTAAATAATACTTAATTAATAAAAATATATTCATTGCTTTAATTCCACCCTAACTAAAATCTGACATATATATGTGTGTATAGCTATATGTCTATATATGTGTGTGTGTGTATATGAAAATAAGTATATTGTACTTACTGCCTTTTTATATTTGGGATAAAAATAAGGATGTGGGTGTTAAAATATGTGTTAAGTAAATTGATTTTTACATATCATTATTGAGAACACTGATTTTCACATATTCTTGAATTAAACATGACCATATTATATTTTTCAATCATGTAACTTGTTAGAAATAGAAGGAATAAAATTTCCCAACTTCCTTTATCTTAAAAATTCCTTTTTAATGAATGATGAATCATGCTTCTTTCTTGGTTCTCTTAAGAGAAGAGATTCCCTACCCAGCATGGAGAGAGAGAATTGGACCATGTTGACAGAGATTATTCTTATTAGGATACCTACCACTGTAACACTAAGGGGCATCTTATTCTTGATTTTTTTATTGGCTTATTTGGTGACTGTCCTTGGAAACACCTTCATCATTACACTGATTTTTGTGGATTACAGGCTTCACTCACCCATGTATTTCTTCCTCAGCAACTTCTATTTCAGTGAATTATTACCACGACTTGTGCTATTCCCAAGATGCTGGCAGGATTCCTGTCAGAAAGGAATAGAGTTTCTTTTAGTGAAATTCTTTAAAAATTCACTAAATTTCTACTTCTTCTCTGGATTCATTGAGTTTATCCTTTTTGCTGCCACGTCCTATGACTGCTATGTGGCCATCTGCACTACCCTTCGGTATCCAACAATTATGACTAGCTCACTCTGTGTCCATCTTGACATCCTCTCCTGGGTTGGTGGTTTTGCCCTCATCCTCCCATCCACCATCCTTAAAGCAGCTCTGCCATATTGTAACCCCAATGAAATTGATGACTTTTTCTGTAACAGTGCTCTCCTCCTTCACTTGGCTTGTGTTGACATATGTGCCATTGAGCTCATGGATTTCCTCAGTTCCCTTGTCCTGCTCATCAGCTCCCTCCCACTCACAGTGGTCTCCTATGTTTATATCATCTCCACCATTCTGAAGATACCCTCAGGACAGGGAGAAGATAAAGTTTTTGCCACTTGTGCCTCTCACTTCACTGTGGTCTCCATGGGCTATGGGATCCCCATCTTTGTTTATGTCCATCCCTCACAGAAGAGCAGCCTCCATATCAACAAGATCCTCTTTATCCTCTCCAGTGTCATCACACCTCTCCAGAATCCTTTCAACTTCAGTCTACAGAATGAATCAATGAAAGATGCACTGAAGGACACCCTGTCCGAGTGCCAGGAATTCCTTAAGAGGATGAGGTCCAAGTAATTGAATGTTTGAGAATCATTCCAACCATGAGAAATCTCACTCTTACTAAGAATAAGTCCACAACTTGATACTGCAAATTGGAAGTTACTATATTATGTATTTATATTATTTCCAAACATAAATAATAGTTTGAAAGGATTCCTGTATGTATGATGTTTTAAGATGGCTAAATATCATTAAAAATTATAATGTCCTAGTGGTAATAGGATATTTGTGGCAGTAGATGTAGTAGTTAATATATGTATTGGTGCTAGTGGTCCTGGTTAAAAATGGTCAAAGTACTAGTAGGTATTATATGAGTGTAGCACTTAGCTGCATTTACATGTATGGAATTTGGAAAGAAGAGACAATTCAGCTCTGGGTCAGGTAAGAAAGACAGCACATACAACACACACATGACAGAAAATAAACAAAGAATAAATTCTGTGGTACATAAATATCAGTTGTAACCTAGCATTGACTATTATTGAGGTGACTGACTTTTTTATTATACATTTTAACTATACTTATTTCTCACATTTTTCCATGAATTTTGCCTTTAACATTTCATTTCTCTTTTATGTCAGTTCATGCATCTTCTTTATGAAGTCCTCATTTTATTACATTTGCAAAGAAAGAGTTTTTCTCCAATGAACTTGACATTTATTTGTACTATTAATTTCACCACTTTATAGATGTAAGAAAAACCAAACCAGTTAGCCCTCATCAACCCTTGTACCATTGTCATTATGAAATTTTATTGTACTTACAATTAATTATTTTTTTGCTGCTATCCTTCCCTCAAAATATGATTTAAATGTCAAGGAAAGTGCTGACTTTCTTATTAAATGCCCCAGCTTTATTACTGGAAAAGAATAGAAGCATTAAACAACTGGTACCTGGCTTTTGTTTTAATATATAATTTTAGTTTTTATTTTTTAAAAGATATTTAGGTTACATAAATGTTACACAAAAATTGTAGGGATTCCCATATGCCCCATCTCCCACTCCTCCCATAACCTCCACATAAACATCCTTCATTAGTGTGGCACATCACCTGCAATAGATATGCACATCTTGGGGCTTTACCACTAAGCATGGAACATAGTTCACATTGTAGACCACACTCTCTTACACACAGTTATGCATGTTATATAATGATATAAAATGGCCTATATCTGTCATTGCAATGTTATCAGGATAATTCCCAAGTCCAGAAAAAGTCTCTATACTACAACTGCTTTTCCCTCTCCCTGTCCCTAAAGTGTCTAGTGGCCACTGGTTCCACATTAATGTTGTAATTACTTCCATTGCGTGAGTCACAATATGTCTATAACGGAATACCAGTAAGTCCATTCTAGTCCATAACTCTTCCCCCAGTCCTGAGGAATTTGAGATGGTGATGTCAGCTCTACCTTCAAGTGAGAAGGGGATTACATCTCATGGAGAAGATGGATGGGATTATCCTGCCTGCAGCTGCAGACACTTTCCATTCCCTGGGATGGCAGTTGTCCATCATCATCTTCCCACCACGTGTCCAGGGTGAGTCCATTGAGCTGTAGAGTAGGAGTTGCAGCTCCACTGAGGTTCCAAGCCCAGGTGGCACATGGACAGCCCAAAGACTATGGTATCTGGAAGTACACCTACAAACTTTGCCAACATATACAGGTCTGAATAGAAGGTATGGATGGACCATGTGCAGAGAAGACATATTTGAGTCCAACTCTGTCACCCTCAGGAGCAAGGATTCCAAAGTAGGGCCCACTGATAAGGTGCAAAACTCTGGGGCTATCTGTCCTGATATAGGACCTGGGTGTCTCCAGAGCTCCCAGGAGTCCCCCTGCTTGGGGTGTACTCACATTGGAAACCCATGAGATTCTATTGAGATGTGCATAAGCATTACCTCTGGGATGACCTCCCAACCCACCCCAAAGTCTCCCACCGATATGAACTCATCTGCCCCCCCCTCCTATTAGAGGTCTTTTTCTAGCCACACTGCCTGTTGGCACTTGTTAGCAATCCCTCATTGCCAGGAAGGCTCATCCCTGGGAGTCATGTCCCATGCTGGGAGGAAGGTAATGAATTCATATGGTGAGTTGGGCTTAGAAAGAGGCCACATTTGAGCAAAAAGGAGGCTCTCAGGAGGCAACCCTTAGACACCCCATAACAATAGGATAAGTTTCAATTTCAAGAGCCAAGCCTCATAATGCTAGTCATCAATAAAAAGAGCCCATCAGTGGATCATCCTCATTGGCCAGACACTGCCCCTGCACTTGGGGGACTGTTGCTACTCCCTTGGAGAATATGGCAGAGCTGTCTAGAATGGGAATTCAGTATTCTTTCATTTACTAAGTGGTTCTCCACCCACTGTGACCAGGCTCTGTGAGCATTTGAACAATTTTATATGCCTTTTATGTATGTTCAGGTGAACTTCCTCCCATGCACCCCTCATTGCAACCCCCCCCCAGGGATCCTTTCCCACCCCAGTTGTAACCATTCTGTGATCCAAAGCTTCTTTATTTATTTATTTTTTTTAAGATTTTATTTATTTATTCATTTATCCCCCCCTTGCTGCTTGTGCTCACTGGGTCAGCTAACCACGCCGTGCGGGCGGGCTTTGCCTTCACCAGGAGGCCTCGGGAACCGAACCCGGGGCCTCCCATATGGTAAACAGGAGCCCTACTGATTGAGCCACAGCCGCTTCCCAAAGCTTCTTTAAAGATGAAGCAAATACAATATCCAAATAAAATTAATAGGAAAATGAAATAATGATGTTTAAATGTAAGAGATAAAAAACATGGAAACTTAAAAATAAAACTAAAAATAAAATTAAATTAAAGGATTAGGTTATTCAAAAAATGAGAAAAAATTTTTTTAAAAATTAAAAAAAATTTTTTTTCTGACATTTTGCTTTTTATCACTGCATTATCTGGTGAACAGTCTGTACCATGGCACCTTCCCCCTCTCACTCCCCAGTGTCTCACAATTTTTCATTTAATTTTCAAAGAAGTTTTAGGTCACAGCAAAATCACACACTGAATACAAGACGCTCTCATACACCCATCCTCCTATGCCTTTTCTCACCCCATATTAAAACCTTTTTGTATGTGGATGGTAGCCTTGTTATAATTGATATACAGATAGTGAAACATAGCTACTAAACATTGTCAATGGTTTACAATATGGTTTATATTTTGGATCATACATTTTCATAAATTTTGATATTTACTATGTCCTGTGTCCATCACTGCATGGTAATGAAGAACATTTCCACTGACCTCTAAATATCCCCTGTTTGATTTATTCTATTCCACCAACCCCATCTCCCCAGGGCCCATGACAACCTCCTGGCTTGACTCGTTGGATGACAAGATTCATAGTTACATGTCCACGAGGTCTGGACACACTAGTTTGTCCTTCACTATTAGGAACCACCCTTTCTCTTAAGAGATGCCCACCAGTCTATTTCTGCTCTCCCCTCTGTATTCTGGGTATTCCTTTACCAATCTACCCACCCTTCCCAATCTACCCACCTGTCAACCCAGCACCACCCAACCCAATATATCACTACCTTCCTGTCCTATCCCTTCAATACACTACTACACTCTAGCACTTTACCATAGGTTAAGTCCATATGGGTGATAGCTCACAACTTTCTCTTTTCTTTCTCTCTCTTATACACCTATCTTTCAGACAATAGTTCTCAGAGATGGCTCAATTTCCTTAATTCATATCAGTGAGGTTATGTACTGTTCATCCTTCAATGCCTGGCTTGCTTCACTCAACATAAGGTCTTCCAGATTCATCCATGTTGTCCCGTGTGTTAGCACCTTATTCCTTCTTACAGCTGAGTAATATTCCATTGTAAGTATGTACCACATTTTGTTTATGCATTCATCTGTTGATGGGCACCTGGGTTGATTCCAACTTCTGGCATAGTGAACAATGCCACTATGAACATTGCTGTACATATATCTGTTCATGTCTTTGCTTTCAGTTCTTCTGGGTATATACCCAGCAGTCGAATCACTGGATCATATGGAAAGTCTATAGTTAGTTTTTTGAGGAATCTCCAAACTGTCCTCCACAGTGGCTGGACAATTCCACAATCCCATCAGCAGTGGATAAGGTTCCCATTCCTCCACATCCTCTCCAACCACTTAGAGTCTGCTGTTTTTTTTTTTTAATAGCTGCCATTCTAATGGGCATAAGATGGTATCTCAATGTACTTTTGATTTGCACTTCTCTAATAGCTAGATATGTTGAGCATCTATTCATATGCTTTTTAGCCATTTGTATTTCTTCCTTGGAGAAGTCTTTTCAGTCACTTGCCCATTTTTAAAATGGGTTTTTAGTCTTTTTGTTTTCAAGTTGAAGGATTTCTTTATATATGCAGGATATTAGGCTCCTATCAGATATATGGTCGCCAAATATTTTCTCCTATTGGGTAGTCTGCCTTTTTATTTTCTTGATAACGTCCTTTGAGGTGCAGAAGTTTTTAATTTTGAGGAGATCACATTTATCTATTTTTTCTTGTGCTGCTCATGCTTTGGGTGTGAAGTTCATGAAACCATTTCCTATTACAAGTTCCTGTAGATGCTTCTCTACATTATCGTCCAAGGTCTTTATGGTTTTGGCTCTTATATGTAGATCTTTGATCCATCTTGAATTGATTTTCGTATAAGGTGTGAGATGGTGTTCCTCTCTCATTCTTTTGGATATGGATATCCAGTTCTCCATGGGCCACTTTTTGAAGAGGCCATTCTCTCCCAACTGAGTTGGCTTGGTGGCCTTGTCAAATATCAGATGACTGTATATGTAAGCATTTATTCAGGGCTCTCAATTTGGTTCCATTGGTCAATGTGTCTATCCTTGTGCCAATACCATGCGGTTTTCACCACTGTATCTTTGTAGTATGTTCTAAAGTCAGGTAGTGTGATATCTCCAACTTCATTTTTCTTTTTCAATATGTCTTTGGTGATTTGAGGCCTTTTACCCTTCCAAATAAATTTTGTAGCTTTTCCAATTCCTTAAAAAACAGTGTTGGTTTTTATTGGGATTGCATTAAATCTGTAATTTATTTTGGGTAGGACAGACATCTTTATGATGTTTAGTCTTCCTATTCATGAACAGGGAATATTCTTCCATTTATTTAAGTCTTCTTTGATTTCTTTTAACAGTGTTGTATAGTTTCCTGTATATAAGTCCTTTGTATCTTTAGTTAAATTTATTCCTAGGTATTTGATTCTTTTAGTTACTATTGTAAATGGTATTTTTTTCTTGATTTCTTCCTCAGATTGCTCGTTATTGGTGTACAGAAATGCTGGTGATTTTTGAGCATTGATTTCATAGCCTGTGACATTGCTGAACTCCTTTATATGTTTTAGAAGCTTTGTTGTAGATTTCTCAGGGCTTTCTACATACAGGATCATGTCATCTGCAAATAATGAAATTTTTCCTTCTTCTCCAATTTGGATGAATTTTATATCTTTTTCTTGTCTCAGTGCTCAAGCAAGATCTTCTAAGAAATGTTAAATAGGAGTGGTGATATGGGCATCATTGTTTTTTTTCCCAATATCAGAGGGATGGCTTTTAGGATTTCACTATTGAAGATGATGTTAGCTTTGGGTTTTTCATATATACCCTTTATCATGTTCAGAAAGTTTCCTTCTATTCCTATCTTTTGCAGGGTTTTTATCAGGAAAGGGTGCTGTATTTTGTCGAATGCTTTTTCTGCATCTATAGAGATGATCATGTGATTTTTTTTTTCTTTCAATCTGTTTCTGTGGTGTATTACATTGATTGATTTCTTATGTTGAACCATCCTTGCATACCTGGGATGAATCCCACTTGGTCATGGTGTATAACTCTTTTGATATGTTGTGTAATGTGATTAGCAAGTATTTTGGTGAGGATTTTAGCATCTAGGGTCATTGGAGAAATTGGTCTGTAATTTTCCTTTCTTGTGGTATCTTCTTTTGGCTTTGGTATTACGGTAATGTTGGCATCATAGAATTAGTTAGGCCTTTTTCCTTCTACTTCTATTTTTTGGAAGAGCTTAAGCGGAATTGGTGTTAGCTCATTCCAGAATGTTTGAAAGAATTCAGCTGTGAAGCCATCTCGTCCTGGGCTCTTCTTAGTTGGGAGGTTTTTGATGACTGGGTCTATCTCTTTACTTGTAATTGGACAGTTGAGTTCATCAATATCTTCTTTCGTCAGTAAAGACTGTGAGTTTCTAGGAATTTGTCCATTTCCTCTAAATTATCATTCTTGTTGGCAGATAAATTTTCAAGTATCCTCTTATGATACTCTTTATTTCAGTGGTATCAGTAGTGATACCCCCTCTTCATTCCTTATTTTGTGTATTTGCATCTGATCTTTCTTTTTCTCTGTTAGTCTGGCTAAGGGTTTGTCAATTTTATGAATATTCTTGAAGAACCAGCTTTTGGTTTTGTTTATTTTTTCTTGAGCTTTCTTATTTTCTATTTCATTTAGTTCTGCTCAAATCTTTGTTATTTCTTTCTTTCTACTTCCTTTGGGGACAGTCTGTTATAGATTTTCCAATTGCACCTGGTGTGCAGTTAGGTCTTTAAATTTAGTTCTTTCTTCTTTTTTAATATATGCATTTATGGCTATAAACCTTCCTCTCAGTACAGCTTTGGCTTCATCCCATAGGTTTTGCTATGTTGTGTTGTCATTTTCATTAAATTCGAGGTAGTTACTGAATTATTTTGAGATTTCCTCCTTGACCCACTCTTTGTCTAAGAGTGTATTGTTTAGCTTCCATATCTTTGTGCCTAATCTGGTTCTCTGGCCCTTAGTGATTTCCAATTTTGTTCCATGTGGTCAGAGTAATTACTTTGTATAATCTCAGTCTTTCTGAATTCATTGAAAGTTGTTCTGTGGTCTTTCATGTGGTCTATCTTGGAGTATGATCCATGTGCACTCGAGAAGAATGTATATTCTGCTGTATTTGGCTGTAGCATTCTGTATGTGTCTATTAGGTCCAGGTCCTCTAATGTATTATTTAGTCTTTGTTTGTTTATTGATTCTCTGTCTAGATGTTTTATCTAATGGTGATAATGATGTATTAAAGTCCCTTACTATAAGTGTAGAGGCATGTATTTCTCCATTTAGTTTTTCCAGTGTTTGCCTCATGTATTTTGAGGCACCCCAATTAGGTGCATAAATATTTATGATTCTTCTCTCTTCTTGGAAAATTACCCCTCTTACTAATATATAGTGTCCATCTTTGTCTCTTACAACAGTTTTGCATTTAAAGTCTCTTTTGTCTGATTTTAGGATAGCTACTCCTGCCCTTTTTTTGGTTATTGTTTGTTTGTCAAATTTTTTCCCAGCCATTCACTTTCAGCATCCATGAATCCCTGTGTCTAAGGAGGGTTTCTTGTAGACAACATATAGATGTGTTTTATTTCCTTATCCATTCTGCCAATCTTTGTCTCTTGACTGGTGAGTTTAATCCACTAACATTCATTATTATTACTCTCAATGAATTTCTTACATCAGCCATATTTTCTTTGGGTTCATGTATATCATATTTTGTTTTTATTCCTCTTTTTTGTCTTTTTAGTCATTCTTACACTCTCCTCCAACTCTCTCTCTCTCCTGTTTTTTCCTTTCAACCTGTAGAACTTCCTTTAGTATTTCTTGAGGTCTAGATTTCTTATTGGCATAGTCTCTTTATTTCTGTTTATCTGTGAATATTTTGAACACTCCGTCATTTTTGAATGCCAGCTTTACTGGATAAAGGATTCATGGCTGGAAGATTTTTTTTTTTAGTACCTTGACTATATCATACCACTGTCTTCTTGCCTCCATGGTTTCAGATGAGAAATCAGCACTTATTGTGCTTCTCTTGTATGTGATGTTTCTCTTTTCTCTTGCTGCCTTGAGTATTTTCTCTTTGTCTTGAGTATTGGACATTTTGAGAATTATATGTCTTGGAGTAGGCCTGTTAAGATTTATACTATTTGGGGTGTGCTCTACCTCCTGGACATGTACATCCATCTCCCTCAATAGGGTTGGGAAGTTTTCAGCCATTATTTCCTTCAACACTCCTTCTGTTCCCTTTCCCTTCTCTTCTCCTTCTGGGATGCCTATAATGCGTATGTTTGTGCGTTCTGTTTTGTCAGTTAAATCCCTAAGTCTCTGATGGTTTTTTTCCATCTTTTTCTCTATATGTTCTACTATCTGTTTGATTTCAGATGTACTGTCTTCCACATCACTAATTCTTTCTTCTGCCTGTTCAAATCTGCTGTTATGTGAATCCAGCATCTTTTTGATTTCTTGGATTGTGCCATTCATCACCATCATATCCGTTATCTTTCTATGTATGTTTATAATTTCTTCAGTATGTTCTCCCAGTGTCTTCTTCTTCTTTTTTTTTTTTTTTTTTCAGATGATACAGTTTAATGATTTTGATGATATTTACCATGTCCTGTGTCCATTACTGTATGGGGAAAAACCTTCCCCATGACCACCAAACACCCCATTAGATCTTGACTGTGTCTTCTTAATATCCTTAATCTCTTCCTTCACTTCATTAAATTGGTCAATGATATTTGTTTGGACATCCTTGATTAGTTGTTTGATGTTTTGCATCTCTTCCTGGTTTTTAGTTTGATCATTGGAATGGTCCATGTCTTCCTGTTTCTCAGTATGGTTTGTATTCTTTGTTGTCCTCTGGTCATAAGTTTATCTTGATGGATTTATTTAGTTAATTAGCTTCTCTCTCTGCTCTAGAGTTTTATTTAGCTGGTGGTTATGTGTGTGTGTTATGTTTTCTCTTTGACACTTTGTTCTTGTATTTCCTTGCTTTTTTCCCTGGAAGGAAAAAGATTAGGGCCAGAGGAATTGAAAGAGGTAAGAAAGGAACAAGGATAATAGTAATATTGATAAAAGTTAGAAGCATGGCTGTATTAGACTTATTAAAATGAATATTTAACTCATGTAGGCAGTGTGGAGTAATAGGGGGGGGAAAGTGGAGTACTTATAATGGAATTGAAAACCAAATAGAGGAAAATGTATAGAATGATTTAAAAGGCCAGAGTGATGAGGAGAGAGGGAAAGAATAAAGAAAGGGCTGAGAGGAAAAAGGTAATAATAATAAGAAGAAAAGAAAACAGAATAGACAAGATAGAAATCGACACCCATGAAGTTGAGGCTAATGAAAAAAAGGTGGAATGTAAGAACTACAACAGAAAGCAGAAGGTGGAAAGATGAAGGAAGGAAAAGAGACAGCATTGTTAAGCAAAATCAATATGTACAGAGAATGGAAAATCACGGAAGAAGAAGCACAGCAAAGAAGAAACAAGGTAGCAGCACCTAATTAAAAAAAAAAAAAAAAAAAGGTGGTGGGGAAGAAATAGGAAAGAAAAGCAATAACCAAACAAAGACAAACCAAACAAACGCACAAGCATGCTGTCAAACAAAGCTAAGGAAGAATTGCATTCTTTCTTGGGCTCTTGTGGAGCCTCTCAGCCTGCGTTCATCAATCAATTACCCTGCAGCCTTCTCTCTGTAGGTTTTGAGGCAGATTTTAGTGATTAAATTAAGTTAAAAAAATTTTTTAAAGAAATAAGGGACCCAAAATAAGGCCTCTTCTGGACCACCCCTCCACTGAGAGGACCCTAAATAGACTCATGGAAACTTATCAAACACTTCCCAATGCTTGACCCCTCCAAGGAAGCTGAGACTCTGACACTCAGTGCAGAATTATAAAATTGGCTGGCTCTGCCCCCTCCCTAGCCAAGCCTCTGTGTCCCCACTGTCAGATAAATCAGGCTCCCTCAGCAGATTCGCCTCTCCCCTCAGCCTGGCACCACTTCTAGCCAGCTGGTTTGCACCCAAAAAGCTGCAAGGTAGTCCAGGCAACCAAACCAACAGAAAAAAACCCTCTCATCCTTTGCCAGGACACTCCCACTCTCGGAAAGTGCTCCCTCTCACCGGGTTGCCAGGAGGGTGGGCCTTAACAGTCTGCATCCACGATTTCTAGCTGGGGAAAAACTCACAATTTTATATTGAGAGTCCACCTTGCTGTCCAGCTCCCTCCAGATCGATGTTCCCACGGTTCTCTCTCTGCAGGCTCCCAGAAGAGACCACCTTTGTCAAGATCCTGATATTTTTCTCTTTCTTCAATTCAGCATTTGTGGAGTCCTCGGATATTATCCAGTCTACCTGGCATTTTTTGTCATCTTGTATCTCTCTTTTCTCTTTGCATAAGTTCTTCAGATACCCACTAGGCCTGACTTGCTCACATGTTGATAACACAAAGTCAATCCCTAAATTTTATATTCACATCCATCAATGAAGAGAGATTGTGTCAGTCCAAGTTTGAAATATCCCAGGGACACAATTTGTTTATTCCTTTAACCATGTACATTTCCTATGGTCTATCATATATAGTCAGTGTTTTCATGTCATGACAAGTACCTGAGGGCTTTTGAGAAGAACCAGTTTCCAAGAGGAGAAAAGATTTGTGTGGGATGGTCGTTGTCAATATTTTTCTTATTCATTCACTTATAGAAACAGGAAACTCTACGGGCCAGGGGGATTGATGCTGATGGCCAAAGGGAAATTGGGTTAGTGTTATACAATGGAGACAATGGTAATTAACACTTGAAACAGGAGAATTACTGTATAACACCAACAACTTAGTTCATTTTTTTAATTAATGAAGAACTCTAATGTGAAGAATGAATAAACAACAAAAACAAACAACAATTTGGAGCCTATAACAATGAAAATGGGTTATACCTTAATATGGTAGAAACTGAAGTACTCCCAGAGGGAAAGGGAAATAAGGAAGGCAGGAGAGAATTACCTATTAAGAGATTATAATCTTGTTTAGAATTCAGATTGTAAAAGACATATTTAGGTTTTTACTCCTTTTTCATTACATGAAATAAATTGATGGTGGCTAAGGAAATTTTAAGGCTTCAGGAGTACATCAGTCTAATATGATATCATCCTACAGTTATAGGATTGAATTTTTTTAAACATATCAATTTTATTGCTACATATTAATACAGCATACAATTCATCCAAAGTATACAATCAATGGTATTTGCTCTAATTGTATAGTTGTGTGTTCATCAGTTCAATCATTATTAGAGCATCTTCATTTTTTCAATAATAATAATAAACAAACAAACAAGAAAATTCCTCAACTCTCAATCTCTCTATGCTTCCTCCACTGTACATAGCTGCTGTTTCTGGCTATTCTATCCAAAGTGTATAATCAATGGTTTTTAGTATAATCACAATTTTGTATATTCATTATCTCAAAAATGTTAAAACAATTTCATTACTCCAAAAAGAAAGACTCCACACCACTTAGCATTGAATTTTAGGTTTCCATTGCATTTGGGTATGCTTGATAATATACTATTAAACTACAACAACTTAGCACAAAAATAAAAAAAATCCATAAAGACATTTTTAATAGTTCATTTTATTCTTTATGGAAATAGAAAGAAGAAAAATTTCCACTTACAGAAAATGAGGTTAGGGATAGGGATACAGATAGGGCTGGGGTAAGGATAAGGATGTATGCATATTGCACACTGAGAAGAAAAGATGATAGACTTTTGGAGGCAAAATCCATACATTTTATCCCCCTGAAGCTAACAAATGATACCCTAGACCTCCTCTACAAGATAGCATGTAACAGTGAGAGGTCATCAAATAATAATTCAATGTTGTTTTATTTCATTGTGAAAACTGATGCCTAGCATAGTGAGTTTTCCCAAACTGCAAGTGGAGGAGGAGGTTTCCTTTGCCAGTTAACAGGAACAACTTTCCCTTGGTGTGTAAACAGTCAGGTGTAGTTCTGCTTCACAGGGCAATAAGGTAAAATGTGTGAATTTATGCAGACTTCTGAAGTATTGAATTATACCTTGAAATACGTACAACAGGTACACATGAGTAGATATGTCCATTTGAGTCTGATTTGTGAAAAACCTACTCAGTCCAGATCTATACCCAATTATTTTGGCTCCTGAATTGGAATACTCAATATTCAATCAA
Organism: Tolypeutes matacus; assembly: GCA_026826555.1. Classification (NCBI taxonomy): domain Eukaryota; kingdom Metazoa; phylum Chordata; class Mammalia; order Cingulata; family Chlamyphoridae; genus Tolypeutes; species Tolypeutes matacus. Next base: position 197,539 of record JAKSZT010054268.1, on the reverse strand, counting down.
TGACAATGATTCTAAAATATATATGGAAATTCCAAGTGGAAAGAATATCCAGAGAAATCTTCATGTAATTAAGCCAGTGTTTTCTTGTGAACAGTATAAGAAATTGAGAGTGCAGATGAAGACCAAAACATATACGGACATCTAATTCATGATAAATGTGAAAATACAGAGCAATGGGAATTGAAAGAACTTTCCTTAAATGAATAACTTCATCTTCTCTATTTCACACCTTTTTTGCCCCCTCCTGTCTTTTCATGTACTGCATATTATTTTTAGGGGCCTTATATATGAAAATTGTAAAAGAAATTGAAAATACTGGAAAATTATGAGCCATTGTCTCCTTATTTATTGGTTATGTCACATTTTCTCTTTCCTCTCTTTCTGTGGTATTTTACGGTTTCCCTTTTTACTTATGACCTTTTCTGTTTTTTCCATAGTTTTCTCTGTTTAATTCTGCATATATTATTCTGATTTATCTCTCTCTTCTGCTGTCTACTAAATGCTGTTATAAGCAACAAGTGAGTACTGTTTTAGTTATTTTATTTTCCCATTGTAAAAAATTCATTTGTTGATTTTCTAGAATTTTCTGTTCTGTGCCAACATTCTCAATCATTACTTTTATTTCTGTGAAGATTTTCAACATGGTTGTATTAAATCTATCTCTGAAAACTTCACTATCTTTGATCCCCAATAGATCTCTTTTTCCTTGATTTTTGTCACATGGTATCATTTTCCTGTATGGTTTGTTTTGTATGTGCATGTGTTGGATGCTGACCATGAAATATTTAAGAGACAAAATGATAACTAGAATACTGTTTTCTTCTTGTTTGGATGATGCTCTTTTACTCCTTTAAGCATTATCTATTTCATGTAGCCTAATTGGATTGAGAACTTTCAAACATATGACACAGTCCCTGGGAACACAGGCATACTTTTGGTTTTGGCTTATTTTAGGGTAAAGTCATTTTGGGCTCAATCTTAAGGTCTAAACCTTAAAAGCCATTGTTTCTTCCACAAGCTCCCTGTATCTCCTCAAATGTTTAACTAGATTCTCTGTACCTCCATTCCCACTTTCAGAATAGGCAGTTGCCTGTGGAAAAGCTTCCATTTCCTGATATTCTTTCCCCAGTATCCTTCTTACCCCAAATTTTTATCCCATTTGTTTCAATTAGCATTTTTTGCTCTTGTATTTTGATTTTGTATTTTGTTCACTTTCTCTCTTTGTTTGAAATGGAACATTTGTCTCCATCATCTAAATAGCCATTATTGGAAAGATATTTCTCCAGCATCATTTTTTTTCTAGTTCATTGGTTGCAACTTTCCTGAGTCTTTTGAGTAGTCCTTCTTATCCTTCTTATTTCCTGCTCTATTTTTTCAGTGCCTTCTGACATCTCATCACCTTCATCAATACTCTCAGCCAATGTATTCTGATTTAGCACATTGACTTTAAGATTATATGTAATATGCTTCCAAGTGGTACATCAAATTCCTGTCTTAGTTTACCAACACTTCTCACAATCTCCTTTTAATTAGAAGGCAGCATCATTTTGTAATGTAATTCTTTCTCTTCCTAAAGTCCCTTAAATGATTTCTTATGAAACAAAACAAAATCTGAAGTCAATAGAGCCTTAAAGAGCATATGTGTTTCATCTGCTCTGCAGCCTCCACAACCTGGCCTCTTTTATCTTTCCTTCCTTCCACCTTGCTTACATTTATTCCTGGAACAGTAAACTCATTTTTACTTAAGCTTATTACCTCTGCTGACTTTCTGCTTGAAAAAAATTCTCCCTTAAATACCTGCATTCTCACTTTCTCTAACTCTCCACTCAAATATTTTTATCTTAGAGAGACTTTCCTTGACTATTTTATTAATATTGGTATTTTTGGTTACTCTCTATTTTATTTTGCCTTATTTTTTGTAGAACTTACTACCTCATGGTATTATAATTATGATAGTATATGTATTTATGAGATTTATTTGTGACTGAGAGCAATGACATAAATCATAGAAAACATGCCCACTACTTCCCCTGAAGCAATTACAAAACAATTAAGAGTGTGGTCTATACTTTTGATTGAAAAATCCATAAATATCTTATTTCAAAATGCAAACCTTTGCTCTCCTAACACTTCCAAGATGTAAATATGTAAAAAAAATAAACTGGTATTCTTCACTTGACCAGTATGAATTTCCTTTCAGAAAACAGTAATTGTAAGGAAAGAAAGACACCGGCTACCACCTCCTGGGGTAGAGTCCTACCACATGGAAGATAGCAAAGAGCTGTCAATACAAGAATCCAGGGTGCCAAGAAAGACACATTTTACACAGACACTGGATGGACCAACGTTCCCAAAGAGAAGGGGTAGAGGAAGGATAGCTTCAATAGTGAACATGCTTCCCCCATGGCCATTAGGTCTTGATTTGCAGCCAGCAAAGAGAGATTTCTACAGGCACATTTATCAACCTATGCCAGGAACAAGGGTAACAAATCTAATACTGAGTACAGGCTTTATTTGGGGTCATGGGGAAAGGCAGCAGGCCATTCTCATTCTATCCCCTATCACAGTCATACTTCATATAGAAATATACGGAGACATATTCACACATCTTTAAAAGTCACCTACACTGATATTCTGTTTATGTCTATTAGATTTTTAACAAAATTATTAGAGAAGTTGTAGGTTTATAGAGAAATTATTCATAAAATACAGCATTCCCATATACCACCATAATTTTATTAACACATTGCATTAGTGTGATACATTGGTTCCAATTGATTTAAGAATATTTTTATAGTTGTTCTATTAACTGTAGTCCATAGTTCATATTAGGGTTCACTATTTGAGGTGTACAGGTCTATTTTTTTTTAATTTTTATTGTAGCAACATCTATACAACCTAAAATTTCTCCTTTTAATCACATTCAAATATATAATTCAGTATTGTTAATAATATTCACAATATTGTGTTTCCATTACCAAAACTTTTCTATCAACCTAAACAGAAATTCTACACAATGTAAGGATTAACTCCTCATTTCCTACCCTTACCGCAAACCTGATAACTTATATTGTAGTTTATGACACTATGAATTTGTATATTTTAAATATTTCATATCAATAATGTCATGCAATATTTCTGCAATACACACACATTTGACACCACTTGCCTTTATATTATCCAAATAAAAATGATATTTTCTAATGGTGTGAATTGTAATGAGACAAATTTGGCAGCCATACATGAATTCACTTTTTTTTTTTTTACCAAATTTCAGTTAAGGTTGCAATTATTAAAATATATACAATGATACATGAACCAAAAGAACATTGAATTCCCCAAATGAGGAGTCATACTACATTCTGTAATAGAGAGCAAAAGTCACTAGAGTACATGAGCAGTACCTAAGGAAGGAGGACAGACCAAAACACAAGGCCCTTAATATAGATTTGTACTTATGAAACTTGTTCTTGTGAAATTGAAACTTAGTCTAGTATTATATATTGATTAAGAGTTACCTCCTGAAATCCTCCTCGTTCCTCAAATGGGACCACTCTCTAAGCCAAAATCAACATATAAATGTACTACAGTAATCCCAGTGATTAGGGTGGTATATGGAAAAAAATAGGATGGTAAATGGAAAAATACAGTTAATGCAAAATATAGATGATAGTTAGTAATTTTCCAACATTGGCAACAAATGTAACTACTGTTTAAAAATTTACAATTACAAAAAAATGTGTTATTAAAATTATAAAAAATGTTTGATACCAACGCAAGGTATTGATGGTGGATTGGTGTATGCGAAACCTTTATTTTTTGCTAGATGGATCTATAAACTCACAACTTCTCTAACAAGAAAAAAGGGAGAAAAATGATATTAACAAAGCAATGTGTAAGCATAAGGAAGATATTGAAAGTAAAAAAAAAAAAATACATTATGGGGATGAAAACCATAAGCATAGAGATATTATCCATGAGCATAGGATATATTTTTTTGCAATGAGCTATAGTTTTCTGTGTGCAAGTCCTTTACATCCTTAGTTAAGTTTATTCCTAGATATTTGATTCATTAATTTGCTATCATAAATAGAATTTTTTTTCTTAATTTCCTCCTCAGATTGTTCAATATTGCCTCAAGTATTTTAGGGATCCCTGATTAGGTGCATAAATATTTATGATTGTTCTTTCTTTGTGGTAGAGTACCCCTTTTATTTATAGTGTCTTTCTTTATCTCTTACAACAATTTTGCATTTAAAGTTTATTTTGTCTGATAATTATATAACTAAACCTTCCCTTTCGGTTACTGTTTGCATGTAAAATAGTTTTCAAACCATCCCCCTGCAACCTGTTTGTGTCCCTGGATCTAAGCTGAGTTTCTTGTGGACAGAATATACATCGATCATATTTCCTTATCCATTCTGCCAATTTGTGTCTTTTGATTGGGGAGTTTAATCCATTAACATTCAATTATATTACTGTAAAGACAGTACTTATTTTAGGCATTTTTTTTCTTTAGGCTTATATGTGCCATATTTTGTTTTTATTTCTTTTTTATCCTTTTAGTTACTTTTACCAATAATCTTCCTTTCTACACTTTACTCCAAACTTCTATCTCTTGTTTCTTCCTTTTAACCTGCAGAAGTGCCTTTAGTATTTCTTGATAGGCAGGACTCTTGTTAACAAATTCTCTCAAAAAAAAAACAGGAGGAAATACACAATACAGAACATCTGATCAAGGATGTCCAAACAAATATCCTTAATCAACTCAGTAAAATGAAGGAAGAAAATGAGGATAACAGGAAAAGACTTGAGGGACATACCAAAGAAATTGTAAACATACGTAAAAGGATAACATCTCACAGTGATGAAGGGCAAAAATGCAAGAAATTAAAAATGCAGTAGAAGCACATAACAGCAGATTTGAAAAGGCAAAAGAAATTGCATAGATAGAACAGATAGACGAAAAATGGAAAAATATTCAGCAGTGACACAGGGAATTGAATGACAAAACAAAACCACAAACTTATGGATTATGGACAATCCAGAGGGAGAAGAGAAGGAAAAGGTGGGCAGTAGAACTGATTGATGAAATAATCACTGAAAATTATTCAGAGTACCTCTCTCCCACTCTGGAAGGTCCCAGGATTGGTTCCAGGTGCCGCCTAAAAGAGAAGACAAGCAGATACAAAAATCACACAGAGAGCAGACAGCAAATGCAAATGCAAAAAAAAAAAAAAAAAAAAAAAAAAAGAAAAAACAATGGGGTAGAGGAGAAATAAATAAATAAACATTTAAAATAAAATAAAGCTCAAAACAAAGACAGACTCTTGAAAGCAGCAAGAGAAAAGAGATCCATCACATATAAGGGTAGCTCGATAAGACTAAGTACTGATTCCTCATCTGAAACCATGATTCAGATGATTTCTCATCTGGAACCATGGAGGCAAGAAGGTAGTAGTATGACAATTGATTTTTAGAAAGAACTTTCAAGTCCATTCAATAAGGAAAAAAATAGACTCTTCAAAATATAGACTTAAGAGTATGGCTATCCACATGAAAATAATGAAAGAGGACCCATATTTCACACCATATAAAAAAGTAATATATAAATAACTAAATTTAAAAACCAGGACTATAAAACTCCTAGAAGGAAATATATCAGAACATCTTTGGGATCTTGCATTGGGCAATGGTTTCTTGGACTTTAAAGCCAAAGCACAAGCAACAACAACAACAAAAATAGATAAAAAGGACCTCCTGAAAAGTAAAAACTTGTGTACCAAAAGACAGTGCCACAAAATTGAAAAAACAACTCAGTTGGAGAGAATATTTGGAAACTATTTATCCATTAAGGTTTTAATATCCAGAATATGTAAAGAAATCCTACAACTCAACAATAAAATTACAAAAATAAAAAATAAAAAATGGGCAAAGACTTGAATAGACATTTTTCCAAAAAGGATATATATACAGCTAAAAGGCACATGAAAAAAATGCTCAACATCAAAGCTATTAGAGAAATGAAATTAAAAACCCTAATGATATATCATTTTACTCCTACTAGAATGGCTACTACTAAAATATAAAGGAAAACTACAAGTGTTGGAGAAGATGTGGAGAAATAAGAACACTCATCCATTGCTGGTGGCAATGTAAAATGGTGTGGCTGTTGTGGAACAATGTTTGATAATTCTTTAGGATGGTAAATTACCATATGACCTGACTATTCCACTTCTAGGAATATAATCAGAAGAATTGAAATTAGGAACTCAAACAGATATTTGTACACTGATATTCATGGAAGCATTATTCACAATTGCACAATTGTCAAAAATGGAAGCAAACTTATTGTCCATCAACAGATGAATTCATAAACAAAATATGGTGTATGTATATATAAATGAATATTATTCAGCCATAAAAATGAAGTCCTGATACATGCTACAATTTGGATGAAGCTTGAGGATCTTATGCTGACTGAAATAAGCCAGAAAGAAAAAGACAAATATTGTATTATCTCTCTTGTATAAATAAATTATAATAAGCAAACTCATAGAGTTAGAATGTATATAGGTCATAAGAGGATAGATTGTGGTTAAAGAATGGGGAGTTAATGCTTAATCTGTACAAAATTTCTATTTAGGTTTATTATAAGGGTGTGGAAATGGATGGTGGTGATTGTGGCCCATTACCTTGAGTGTAATTAACAGCAGTGAATGTGGTTACAAGGGAAAACTTTAGGTCATATATGTTAGTAGAATAATAATTAAAAGATAAAACATAAGACTGTATAACACAGTGAACTCTTTTGTAGAAGATGGATTATAGTTAATAGTAGGAGTGTTAAGACTGTTCTTTCATGAATTATAACAAATATATTACCCTAATGGAAGATGTTAATAATAGGTGTAACATGGAAAATCATCTAATATGAACTATGGATCACAGTTACTAGTGCTATTTTAATAAGGATTCATCAATTGTAACAAAGGTAACTACTGTTAAAAACATAGTATAATTACTAAAGAGCATTATCATCAATTCTAACAAATGTTTCACACCAATACATAGTGTTTGTGGTGGGGTGGTGTATGGGAATCCTGTATTTTATGTATGATTTGTCTGTAACCCCAGAACTTTTTTTATTAAAAACATTTTTAAATTAAAAAATTGTATGGAAATCTTCCCAAATAATATATATAATATTAGTCAGTCAAAGAGGTGCTGATGCCATATACCAGAAATCTGTTGGCTTTTATAAAGGGTATTTATTTGAGGTAGAAGCTTACAGTTACTAGGTCATAAAGCATAAGTTACTTCCCTCACCAAAGTCTGTTGCCACATGTTGGAGCAAGATGGCTGCTGATGTCTGCAAGGATTCAGCATCCCTGTTCCTCTTAAGGCTCTGTGGTCCCAGCTTCTTCCAATATCAATTATAGGCTGGGTTAAGTCTTGTCTCTCTCCCAGGGCTCATTTCTCTCCAGGCTCAGATGCACTGTTCTCTCCACAAGGTCAGCTGTAGACTAACAAGCTCTCTCTCTTCCCAGGGCCTCTGCCATGTCTATGGAGCCATCTCTATTTCTCTGTGTCCTTCTCCTGTGTGTTTAAATCCTGGGGCTCCAGCATCCAAAATTCCAAACTATCTCCTCTGCCATGACATTTTTTTTGTGAGTCCTCATCCATGAAGGGGGAGGGGGGGTGGGGACTCAACATCCTACTGACATGGCCCAATCAAAGCCTTAATCATAATTTTATCAAGTAAAAGTGAAACCTCTGAATCCAATACAATCCAGTATGCCCCTCAGAGGACCAGACCAGTTTACAAACATAATCCAATATCTATTTTTGGTATACATAAACAATATCAAACTATGGATCATGGTTAATAGTGCTATTTTAATAAGGATTCATCAATTTTAACAAAGGTAACTACTGTTAAAAAATAGTATAATTTCTAAAGAGTACTATCATCAATTCTAACAAATGTTTCACATAAATGCATAGTGCTGGTGGTCAAATGGTATATGGGAATCCTGTAATTTTTGTATGATTGGTCTGTAAACCCACAAATTCTTTATTAAAAAACTGTATGGAATTCTTCTCAAAAAAAAAAAAAAATATATATAGCCACTAATCTATTATTTTCACCACTTCCAGTTTGAAATGATTCTTCCAGAGAAGTAATGGAGTTAACAGAGATGAATTCATAATTATGAAATTAGTTTAGTCTCTGCTAAAAATCTTTTGGAAACTAACTTGATTCTGATTAAAATTTGCAACATAATCAGGTTAACATCAGATTAATATATTCTACCATTTAGTTTTACAACTATTTACTTTCAATTCTCAAAATAAATTTGGGACTGGTTGTTGACAATACATGGATATGGTAATTTAAACAATTCTGCAAACAAATCTATTACTACAGGCAAGAATGTAACTATCCAGGAAAATGCAATTAGAGGGAGACAATGTGGAACAAAGTTAATTTCCCTATGGATTAATTGTAGAAAAACTTCCTGTCATGTAATGGCAGTACAATCTTCCCAAAAGTAATGAGATCATTACCTACTCACACTTTTTTGAAGACAAAATTTTTAGAGGTTTAAACATTAGACTTGGACTTTAAACATTACACTTGAGTCTTTGAGATGACTTAACTGGTTAAATAAATTAAATAAATTATAGGCCCACTATGTTTTAGCTCTTCAACTTAAAAAGAGGGTAGGCTTGTGTGCTGTGTTTGTGACTTTGTGCATGTATTTCTATGTATTGTTGTCTGTTTGAAGTTATGTTTGGAAGAGATATTAACTTAATCATTAACTCTTCATCATGGGCTCCAATAAGTATAAATTTAATACATTGATTAATGCCTGGATTCAAAATGAACATTTGCATTTTTCAATATTGCAGACTAAATTATGAAGTAAGATTTGAGTCTCAGGAATTAAGGAAAATTCCTCACAACAAAATATTTATTATATTAGTTCTTTTCTTTCTGAATCTATTCTAAATTCCTTTCTATTTAATTAAAAAATATCTTTGCTTCACTATTTCCTTCTACCTCCTTTTGGGAAATCTCTTCTCTTGAACGTTATCTCCTTTCAATATGTTTCTCTTTTTAAATGTTAGTGAATGTAAACAAAATATGACCTAAATGTACTAACATGTCTGTTCCTAATTTGGGGTACCACTAAAATGCATAAGGAACAATTTTCAAATATGCCCTATTAAAATTTTTGCACATGATTAAAACATAAGAAAAATACGTTATTTATGATTGAACTGATATATAGTTCCCCTTTAATTCTTTATATACATGTTGTAAGGTTCACATTGTTTAACATTAACCAATGGGTGTCAATGAAAAAAGAAATTAAGCAAAGAAGGATTTTGTATATCATGCCATCTGTTAGCAAACAATGAAATCTTATCCAAAGACTATTCTGACATTTGCCATTGGCTTCTGGGAGGTAATCTCTAGTCTTTAGGAATGTCTTGGCAGATAGAAGTGTCCTTGTTGTCCTGTGGACCTTGGGTCAGGGAGGTGATAAAAATGTGATTTGGGTTAGTGGCATTGGGTTATATTGTATTAGTCAGCCTCTGGAGGGGCTGGTGAATACAGATCAAGATCAGTCATGCTTACATTATGAAGGCCCACAAACTAGGCACCACAAGGCTCACATGAGCTTCCATTTCCAATATTTACATGTGTTGGTGCACATTAATGCATTGAAAATAACACCCTCTTTACTCCTTGGGGATAGGATGACAGAAAGCCCCATATTTGGTAATTTTCCTGGACTCTGTCCTTTGTGTCTCTTCCTTTGATTGACTTTAACCTGTATCCTATCCCAGTTAATAGACTATAACTGAATATAACAGCTTTCACTGAGTTCTTGGAGTCCTGCTAGCAAGTCATGAATCCTTGGCAGTGGTCTTGGGGGCTCTCAAACTTGCCATTTATATAAAAAATGAGGTAGTCACATGGACTGTTCCCTCCATGCAGTTGACTCAGTTTCTCACAGTCCATCCAACTTCATATATGTTATGCCAATAGAAGATACATGACAATCTAGAATTAGATTTCTGACTTCTGAGAAAATATATTTTCCTCTACTACCTTCTTTGTTGAATCAATATTGTGAAAGTTACACTATTGATTTTTGATCACCAATTTGACACAAATATCTAATGAGTGATGAAAAAACTTAGTAACTCAAAATAATAAGAGAAATAAAAATAAAATGTATAATTTACATTCTGGGTATTATATTTATACTAATCTGTTATTTAAAGTTTTCCAAGAGGAGGACTGAAAAGGGGTACTAATATTTAATGTATGCATAAGTTTTAATTAACTTGACAGTAAAAGTGTGGAAATGGATAAAGTTGATGGTAACACATTATAGTGAGTAGAACTAATGTAGCTGGTTCATAAATGGGATTGTGGCTAGAAAGGGTAGTCTAGGGATGTAAATGTCAATCAAAAGAAAGCTAGAGAATAATCTAGGAAATGAATAACATAGTGAACCCAGAGGTGGATGAGAATTGTGATTAATATTAATAGTACAGATACAAAAATGTCCTTCTATGAACTAGAACAAATGTACATTACAATTGCAAGGTGGTAAGAATATGGAGAAGCAAGGGAATGTAACCTATGAACTCTAGTTAAGAGCAATACTATAATATTCTTGCATCAATGCCAAAGATGTACTGTGATAATAATAGGGATGTGTGGAAAAATATACCAAATGCATGCTATAGACAATAGTTAGTGGTAATAGACTGATGATATTATCTCATAATCAGTAATAAATGTTCTGCAACAATGTAGTGTGTTGGTGGAGTGGTGTTGTATTGGAATTCCATACATGTGCATGATTGTTTTGTAAGTTCACAACATCTTTAATGAAAGTATGTTTTTTAAAAATTGTTGTGCAGAATTCCCCAATTCCCACAATGGTAGAGAAGGCATGGATATTGAATTAGAAAAGTATATTTTCTGATGAATAAGAAAACAACCCAAACTGTTAAAATAGTCTTAATATAATGTCAGACTATCTTTCCAAAACTTAGACAACACCAATTCAGAGACTGTATCCACCCACTCACTTCAACAGATTTCTATTCAGGATGAATTCGTAGCATGATTATGTCATGAAATAGTTACAGTAAGAAATAATTTATTTGTTGTCAAATCTCCACAATTAAAAATCATTTCTATGCCCTGGCTATGCCACCTTTTAGCTGTGAAACTTTATTTATTCTTTTCTATGATTCTGGAAAGCTGTATCTGGTATCCAACAAAGAAGGGCCTGCTTTTTGTGCATGTTCTGCAAATAAAAGGTGAAATTCAGCACATTTGGTTGACTCAGGTGGTGAGACTAGCTTCCACTGAAATGATAATGTGAGAAACTTCCTGAAAAATTTTACACTGAAACTATTTGGAGACTAACTAAAGTTACATTTATATGTCTCCTTCTCCTTCTCATAGCTGTTTCTTTTCATAAGTGCCCTCAAACTGACCAAGTCTAAGTTAATGTCTTTGACTTTAAGCTAAATTTCTTTTTAAAAAACCATTTCCCAGCATCCTGTCCTGTTAGAGAGTGGTAGAGGAGTAAAGAAAAAGCTAGGATTGAGGGAAGAGTGTGATGATCCTGTTTGGGCCATGTTTTGCTGATGTCCACCCATCCATCGCATTTCTGTGTTTTGGGAGGTCTTTTTAGATGCTGTCAACAATTTTCCTGCTAAAATAGCAGGGAAAAGATCAAGTAGTTCATGGTTAGTCCTCTCACCCTTATAACTGGCCTTCTCTGTTTGAAATTACTGACATAATAGTAAAATTCTTCATGCCACTTCAGGAAAAAAAGTAATACTAATTGCTTTAGTGTCATAGGGCTGTTGTTAGGATTAAATTAGTGTATATATATATATATATATATATGTATATATACATATAAGTTTTATATACAAATAAGCTTTATACATATATAAGCTTATATTCATATAAGCTCAAGAAGCTAACTCTACAACTGCCATATGATCCAGCAATACCACTGCTGGGTATATACCCTGGAGAATTGAAAGCAGGGACATGAACAGATATATGCACACCAATGTTCATAGCAGCATTATTCACTATTTTTTTTTTAAGATTTTATTTATTTATTCATTTATCCCCCCCTTGCTGCTTGTGCTTGCTGGGTCAGCTAACCACGCCGTGCGGGCGGGCTTGCCTTCACCAGGAGGCCTCAGGAACCGAACCCGGGGCCTCCCATATGGTAAACGGGAGCCCTACTGATTGAGCCACAGCCGCTTCCCAGCATTATTCACTATTGCCAAAAGTTGTAAACAACCCAAATGTCCAACAGATGAATGGATAAACAAATTGTGGTATATACATACAATGTAATGTTACTCAGCTCTAAGAAGAAATGCAGTATTAACACATGGGAAAACATGAATGAATCCTGAAGACCTTAGGTTGAGTGAAGCAAACCAGGTACTAAAGGACAAATATTACATGACCTCACTGATATGAATTATGCAAACTGAGCAGGTTCACAGAGATAGAGTCTGGAAGGCAAGTTTAGACAGAAAGGGAGAAGAAGGTTGTGAGTCAATGTCCATATGAGCAAAATCTATAATAAGGTGGAAGGGTGTAGTTGTGCAGTGGATAGGCACAATAGTGGTACAGTGATGATATTAGGCTGAGTGATGCTGGACTGTGAGGAGAATAGGTTGGGGAGGTTGGGTTAGACTGTTTATGGAACAGGGGCCAGGGTTGGAGGAGGGAGCAGGTGAACTCTGGGGATTTGCGTGTGTTCCTTTGGCAAATATGGCAAGGGTGTGTTACTGGTTTGAGGTGTTGGATGTGGGGGACATGCAGGACAGGTCATACTTGGAGCATGCTTTGAGGGAGTGTGTACTATTCATCTTGTCACTGTGTGTTGTATCAGAGGATGGAGACGCACATAATGAATGGGACGGTGTTGGATTCCCATCTGGGGTGTCTTGCTATGATCTCAGGACTCTCTTGAGATCATAAGCAGTCCCTAATAGGGGAGGACAGGCCAATATGTTAAGCCCTCAATGTTGTTTCAAGTAACTATAAATTTGGTCCTTCAATGAGTTAATCTTGGTTGTTACTGTGGGTCCCAAAGGGAGGAATAGGATAGATGAAACATGGGACATTTTTGGAGTGATGGAATTGTTCTACATGAACCTGCAAGGATGGATATAGACCACATCAAAATTCATCAAAATCTATAAAAGTGTATGGTCCAAAATGTAAACCACAATGTAAATCATTGACTATGGTTAGTAGCAATATTTTAATATGTGTACATCAATTGTAACAAATACACCATCCACATGTAAAATGTTATTAATAGGGGAAAGGGGAAATTGGAGAGGACATTGGGTATATAGGAATCACCTATATTCTGTACATGACTTTTCTGTATCCTAAAGCTTCTTTGAAGATAAAATGAAAAATAAATAAGACACTGGGGGAATAAATGGAAGCAAATGTCACTGTATATACAAGACAACAGATCTTACAGTGATGAAAGACATGTTAATTTATAAAATTTTATATTTTATATTATTTCAAACTTTAAAAAAATTTATTCTTAATTTATTTGTTATTTTTAAAACCATCATTTTTATATCATTTCCCTAATAATTGTATTTGGTTATTTAGTTGGCTTCAATTTTGAAGACTTTTTGGATCATGGAAGGGCTACAACTGTTGTGGGGGACTATCATTGGTCAGGGGTGTCAGAGATGGGAGATGACTGGGAGGAGTTCACCTGAGGCACACCTATAAGGCATATGAATGTTTTCAAGTGTTCATAGGACCATCGTCACAGTGGGTGGAGATCCACACAATAACCAAAGAAATATGAAATTTCCATTATGGAGAGCTCTGCCACATTCTCTAATGGGACAGCAAGAATCCCCTTAGTAGAGGCGGCAGTGACTACTGAAGGAAGATGTACCATTGACAGACTCTTTATTGTGATGACTTTACTTCTGAACCTTAACTTTTGAAATTGAAACTTAGCATAGTATAATAGGGTGCCTAAGCGTTACCTCCCAAAGCCTCTTTGTTTCTCAAATGTGGCCTCTCTGTAAGCCAAAACTCAGCATATAAATGCTTTACCTTTGCCCCAGCATGGGACATGACCTCCTGGGGATGAACCTCCCTGGCACCAAGGGATTACTACCAAGAGCCAACTAGCAATGCAATTGGAAAAAGACCTTGATCAAAAGGGGGAAAGGTAAAGACAAATGAGTTTATATGGCTAAGGGACTTCAAAGTGAGTCAGGAGGTCGTTTCAGAGGTTACTCTTATATATGTCTCAGCAGGAATTTGTTGACTGCCAAAGTAAATATTGCCTCAAATAGTGGGGCTCCTGAGGGCTCTGGAGACATCCAGATGCCATTGGGGCCTACTTGGAATTTACACCCCCCAGTGCGATAGAGTTGGACTCAGTTGTGTTTTCCCTACATATGGCTCTGCTGCCTCTCTATTTGAACCCATAGTTAGTACTAGAGTTGATAGTTGTATGACCAAGTGACTTAAATCTTTGGGCTGTCCATATGCCAGTTGGGCCCTGAATTTCAACATACTTGCAACACCTACTTTCCAGTTCTTTGGATTCACCCAGGACCACTATCAAGAAGATGATGACTGACAATGACCATCTCAAGGAACAGAAAGAGTCGGCAACAGCAAGCAAACATAGTCCCATCCATCTTTCCATGGGGTCTAAGCCCCCTCTCAATTAGAAGTGGAGAGGGAAAACTAGGTGTAATTTGGGGGCATTTTCAGGACTTGGGATTTATCCTGAATGACATTGCAGTGACAGATACAGGCCATTGTGTATCTTGTAATAACTTGCAAAAATGTATGGCAGCGGGTGTAAACTACAATGTAAACTATAATCCATGATTAGTGGCAATGCTCCATGATGTGCTTATCAATTGTGGCAAATGTACTACATTAATAAAGGATGTTGTTAATGTGGGAAAATGTGGGAGGGCTAGGGAGTGGGACATATGGGAATCCCCTATAATTTTTGTGTAACATTTATGTAATCTATTTTTAAAATAAAAATAAAGGTATATTAAAGAAAAGATCACTTGTATAACTGGTATTAAGTTAAGAAGTGTACTAAAACCCCCAGAGGTCCCCTCATGGCCCACTCTAGTCAATAACAGATCAAAACACAGCCATTTAACTGACTTCCATCAGAACACATTATTTTTACATTTTTGTAATGCATATAAACAAAATTATCTGTGTTGCTTCTTTTTTGTCTCTCCTATCACAGAATGTTATGTTCGTGCTATTTATCTCTTTTGCTTACCATAATTGTATTTAATTTATTCCAGTTCCTGTATTTTATTTCATCATGTGAACGTTCCATAATGCTTTTGTCAATGTTAGGTTTGGTGATGTTTGAATAGTTTTTTTTTTTTTTTTTGTTGTTGTTGTTAAATATAGTGCAAACATAAATTTGTATGTATCTTTTGGTAAGGCATATCTAAATTTGTGGAATGTAAACTTTTGGTGTGGAGGGATTTCTGGTTATAAACAGAGAATATGTTCCATTTTTGTTGGAATTGCTCCCAAATTTCCAAGATGCTTGCTTAACAAGGTACGTATTTCTTCTTACTCTACATCTTTTAACTAACAATAGATATTATAGTTCATGTAAACATTAGCCATTGTTGTAAGTGGTGACAGTGTCTCATAATGGATTTGTTCACATTTTTCTGATGCCTGGATATGTAGAAAACACTTTTGTATGTTCATTAGCTTCTTGTATATCCTCTTTTGTGAATTACATGTTCAAGCTTTTGGATAATTTTTATTTTAGTCACCTATCATGCTCTCATTTTTTAGGTAGGAGATTTTATACATTCTTCCACATTCTGGATTACCACTTTCTACCTTAATGATGTCTCATAAAGAAAAGGAATTCTTAATTTTGAAATAGTCCCATTCTTTTATTTATATTTTAAGATTAAACTTTAATCTGGCTTGTTTACAGAATTCTTACCATTCTAAATCACAAATTTATTTTATATCTTTTTCTAAAATCTGTATTTTTAATTAATTCATCTACTTTTTAAAAATTTTTACCTACAAGATGTATACCTTCAAACTATTTGGAATTGATGTTGGTTTATTGTGTGAGATTGGAATCCTGAATTTATTTTCATTATGGGTAACCACTTTACAAATTACCATTTATTAAAAAGGCCATCATTTGACCAACTGTACCACAATGTGCTTTTTTATAAATCAGGTGGTTGCATAATTGTGGCTATGCTTCTGAACTTCTTAACCAGCTATACTAATTAATTCATTTACCCTTGTACCATTAACATACTGTGTAATAAATAGATCCCATAATAGTTCTTCATACTTGGTGATTTAAGTCCTCCTCCTTGGTTCTTCTAATTCAAATTGGTTTTCACCCTTTTTGGCACATTGCTTATGAACTTAGAATTTGTGAATTACTCACACTAATAAACCCTACAATCTTTAGAGGAATTTAATTTAATTTAATTTAATATAAGGAATAATTTGGAGTTAATGTAATTTTAACAATTATATTCTATATGATATATGCCATCATCTATTAAGGTTTCTTTAACTTCTTTCGATAATATTTTGTATTTGTCAATGTAGAAGTTTAAACACATTTCGTGACTGTTATTTGATAGATTCATTGGTGTTATAAATGGTATCTTCTTTAATTTTATTTTTGTTTGCTTCCAGAATATGGAGATACAATTGATTTCCTATTGGCCATCCAAAAAATTTGTAATGAGTCATTAAATATAATAGATTATAGATTATTTTTAAATTTCTAGATATACAGTTTGTTATTTGTAAATAATGACAACTTTGTCTTCCGTTTTACATTTGCCATTTAGTACTCATCTTAATTATTTGTACAATTGAGTCACAACAGTACAAATTAAATAATAATGATGGTAGTAGTCATTCCATATAAAATATCAGGTGGAAAGTTTTCAAAATCCCAACATTGCTTATAATGTTGGAAACAGGTTATATTATAGGTATTCTATGTGAGATTAAGGATGGTCTATTTCTAGGTTTTTAGTATGGTTTTTCATTGTTTTGGCTGGATTTTGCCAAGTGCTTTTCCACATCTATTGAGATGATAACAGGTCTTTCTCTTTTATTCTTTTTTCTGTTAATGTAGTGAATTACATTGAATGCTTTTACAAAAGTTAAACAACATTTTATATGTGGATTAATTCTCCTTTTTTGAAGTGTTATACATTTAATATTTCTCTATGTTCCATTCACATTTGTTGTGGATTTTGCTTCTATGTCCATTAGAAAGAATGTCCTCTTAGTTTCCATTCAGGAAGTTAGTTTCCTATTTTACTATTCTATAGAGTTGTCCAACATTGATAGTGAGTACTCATGAAGCTAGAGTTCTATGACTATATGCATGTTATAGATATCTAGCTTCATTCCATTGTAGTTTACATATACTTTAGATTTTTCAATATTTTGAAATTTGTAGGTGATTTCTTTAACCTACAGCAAATGTATACTTTTCATAAACCTTCCATGTGATTTTGAAAAAGTGACAATTTTATCACCATTGGGTGCAGTGTTATATTTATGACAATTAGATAAAATGTATTCTGTATATCTTTCATATCTTCCATATACTCATTTAGTTTTTGTGTGTTCTAAAAGCTAGGAATAAAAGTAATTCAAAGTTTCTTGTTAGTATTGTGTATTTCTTATGTCTCCTTTAATTTTGACTTAATTTACGCTTTGTATGTTTTGAAGATATGATGCTGGCTTTGATTGTATATGCCTATATAAAGTACATCCTGAAAGAGAATAAAAGGATTGGTAATCCAACTGCAACAATACTCTTAAAGTCTACATCTTGGTTTCTAAGGAAGTTTACCCACAAATACAATATGGGATTTCTTGTAGAATCAGCTGATTCAGGCCTGGAGCAAGGAAAATAAAAGATAACCTTGTACAAATATTCTCGCTGTCCTGATTTTGTGATAATCAGGGTAGACTAAACATTCGCTGTATTAGAAACCATGCATGTGTCCCCAGACCTAGTTTTTTTCCCTAGGTCTGGCTTATGGAATGCTGGTGATAAACTAAGGCTGATGTATTATATGACCATCTTGTATGGGAAATGACTGTAACTCTAGGTATCTTTGGTCATCCTTAAGGGATATAACAGGGAGATAGAGGAGACTCTAATGGTTGGGACCTGGTTTCGATTCCTGGGACCTCCTGGTAAAAAAAAAAAAAAAAAAAAAAGAAAAGAAAAGAAAAATATAGAAGGCATGTGGGCCACTAGGCCTTGTGCGTGGGTGCGCCACCAGGTCCTGCAAGTGGGTGAGCCACCAGGCCCCATCTGCAGGTGTGTTGTCAGGCCCTGTGAGCAGGTGTGCCACCAGGCCTTACGAGCAACACAGCAAGATGATGACGTAACAGGAGAGTGACAAAAGGGAGAGCCAAGATGAGACACACCGAAAAACCAGGAAATAAGGTGGCACAGGCAGTAGGACACCTCTCTCCCACATTGGAGGTTCCAAGTATCAAATCCCAGTGAAGACAGGGGAGAAGGATGAGAAGAGAGGGCAGGAAATGGACATAGAGCTGCCCAGCGAATGGACACAGAAACAACAAAAATGTGTGTGGGGGGGGTAGTGGTAAAAATGGATAAAAGTAAATAAATAAATCCTTTAAAAAAATGTATAGGGGAGGAAGATACAGATTATAGTTAGTAATAGTGATACTTTGACAATGCTCTTTAATGATATGTTAACAAATGTTTCACAACAATGCAGGGTGTTTGTCGGGGGGGTGATGTGTGGGAGCTTTGTATGATGTTATGCATGTTTGTTTTGTAAGTTCATGCTGTTTACTGAACACTTATAGTTTTTGTTTTGTTTTTGTTTTCTTAATAATATAACAGATAAAATACTACATTTATTATTATGTAATTATACATATTTACATGAAAATTATCTGCAGGCTTACAGAAAAGTCATGCAAAAAATACAGCATTCTCATATACCATCTTATTGCTGACAATTAGCATTAGTGTGGTACCTTTGTTAAACTTGATGGAAGAATATTAAACTATTACCACTAAATCTAGTCCAGGGTTTACATTAGGTGTGATTTTCCCACATATTAAAAAATATATGTACAATGCTAGTTTTGCATCAACCCTATTCCTGGCACAATATTTACCTAACTCTCCTCACCCCTCCATTGCTCCCACAACTCATAGAACTGTCCCTCCCGGTGCAGGAAAGAGGAATCATGGATGTGACCTTGGAGCTGACAAAGACAAAGCTGCTGCTGGTCTGGGAAGTGGCTCAGGAACCTGATCACTCAGGTAATGCTGAGGTGGGAGAACAGGAGGCCCCCAGGGAGACAAGCCACCCAGGCATGTGACTGCAGGGAACCCAAGAGCTGAGAAAGAGGTAAAATATTCACATGGTTCAACATGCAAAAGCTACCAAAGGTCTGACATTGCCAAGTCTCTTTCCCACTCATGTAGACTATTGATAAGTTTCCTTCTGAAAAGAAGTCTCATTTTCTTCTGAGCCCTTCTAGAGTTAATTTTGGTATAAACAAGGAAATGTAACAATGAACACTTATAGTTTATGTATGTTCATGTATGAATGATATACTTCAATAAATTGTTTAAAAAAGATAACCTTGGAAATAAATGAGCATTGATAATTTATTCTATGAACTTAACCCTTTCAAACTCAAAAAGGTAGATTAAAATTTTTAAAATTTTATTTCAAAAAATATGAAATTTTATTTTTATATACAATAGAGACACTATAGTGGTAGATAGATAATTAAAATTAAGAAAATATTGTTTACAATTTTGAAAATATAAACTTTTTAAAGTTGAGATTTTGATAAGATTGAATAAATCATAAATAATTTTTTAAAAGTCAACAAATCTATATGAAAATATCTGTGGAATTTTTTTCAAAAAATTAATGGTTATGTAGGCCAAATAACTGCACAATTTTTTATGATTTTAGGTATTTCCATAAGCAGAGACAATATACTTCCTCCGGAATTCATTTAGCACATAAGAGTAATGACTATAGCTTGAAAATTAAAACCACAAAATAAAAAAAAATTATGTGTAAATTTCTTGATTTCACAGTTGTGTTATTTTTATGTTTGTAAAAATATTAATTGATTTAGAATTAATTTTCTCTACCCCCCATTAATACCTAAGTTAGTATAGATATGAAGTGTCTGTAATCCTAATTTGTTACAGGTAGAATTAAGTAAATATGATATGATTTAGGAAAAGGAAAGAGATTGTCTCCATGAATGACATTGGCTTGATTCTGTTGTCAAAGCTCTGCTCATATTCTTTTCAAATAGTTAATTTAACTTTTTTCTTTTGGTTCCTGGGAGAAAATAAACCAAGAATATTCCTATAATAAGAATGTTAAAGAATATTCTTTGATAAAAAACCCCTTAGATCCTTAGCATTACATAAGTAACATAAATTGTAATGTTTATCTTAAAGAATCAGAAAATCAAAATAATGAAAAAGAAAAAAATATTTCAAGCCCTTTCATCCAAGCAGTTTACCTAAATTATAGATTCTGGGTATATTGTTAACCAAAATATATTTGAACAATTGTATAACCAGCAAATATTACAATTTTATTTTTCTTAACCTTAGAAATATGATAAAAGCCTTAGCATATTTTAGGGGATTAATATAAATAGCTTGTTGTAGAAATACAAGAAAATGTATACTTTAACCAAACAAATATTACTTGACATTTTAAAGAGGTCTAATTAATAATTTCCATTATTTATATATATCTTAAAATATTATCTATTGTATCAAACACTACACCATAGATTGTCTTAATATGTTGTTTTTGTTTAAAGCCTAAAGTATTTCAGTAGAATTTTATGATTTAAATCTTCCATAAATGATTCAAATAATATAGTGTAGACATGAACTCAAATGACTCCATGTTAAATTTAGCTGTCTTTTTTTTCATGATATAGGAGTGTTCAAGTATGTGACTTTACTTCAGGGACTTGGTTAACAAAAGTAAAATAAAGATACTTTACATATATAATCTTTTTATGAATACTAAGAAAATATTTTACTTTATACTTATCATCTCAATATTCTGGCACTAAAGAACATGTATTCTAACATGTCTACTGACAATCTGCCATTTCTCAGAAGATTTTTAGTTCTTCCTAAATTCATTTGCTTGATTATTCCTACCCACTGTGGGAATATGTGTGGGCACAATGATTCTTAAGACAAACAAGTAGAGATTAGGGAATTTAATGGAATTTTTTAAAACCAAAAGTTCTTTCATGTATATTTTGAATCCTACTCATTATTTTGTTTTCTGTAAACCATGAACAAATGGGTCCATGATTAATAGAGTTTAATCCATGTATTGGTCTCCCACCAACACTTAATACATGTAATGTTGTTATGTGAAAGAATATGACATTGTCCTATCATCAGTTGATGACATTAATCATGGGTCATATAGTTAAAAGTATATGTATTGCTTTGTCTCAGTGCAGTTCCTCATATGGCTGAGGAGCTCCAGTCCAGGAGGCCTGTTTCCTGGCCTCTGGCTTGCTTTATCCTGTTGATTTTCCCATCATGCTTTAATGATGGGACAAAGTCGTGTGCTTTCACATAACAACATTGCATATATTAGGGTAGATTGTGCTCTTTTAAATCACCTGCTAGTTTCAAAATCAGTCCCACCACTTGAATATTGTAACTGTGGGAAAAGTACTTATGCCCTCAGTTTCTTCATCTGTGAAATGTGGATTATTGGGAATATTTAACTTGGAAATTTATTTTGAAAATCAAATGAGAGAAATCAATGATTGGAATGATGCCATTTTTTCCTCAAGGAATATTTTCTGTTATTTTTAGGGATCCATTATCATCATTAAAAAAATAAATATGACAATATCTAATTATTGTTCTTTCTAATTTATCACCTTCCTGACCTTTATTGATTCAATCCATATCAGAGAAGATGAAATATGGGTGTAACAAACCAAACAACAGTGAAGGAGTTCATTATTCCTTGATTTTCTGTTGCTCTCCAACTGCAGCTCACATTATTTGTTATATTTCTCATTGTGTACCTGTTACCCCTCACAGGAAATGTCCTCATCGTTTACATTGTTCTCATGGATTCCACCTTCCAGACACCAACATATATTTTCTTAGGAAATTTGTCCTTAGAAATCTGTTTCACCATGGCTTTAGTGCCTAAACTGTTGGCTACATGCCTTCACAGGTAGTACCATCTCTCTTTTAGGTTGTATAATCCAGTACTACTTATTTTTTTCCATTGGGTCTACTGAATATACCTTGAGAAACAGGGATGTGAAGGGAAGTTCTAACATGAAAGGGACTGCTTGTAGCTCCAAACACACAGGTGTTTTCAGAGAGCCATTAAATGGAGCAATTTAGACTGTACACTTTTATAAATTTTGGTGATATTTATCATGTCCTGTGTCCATCACTGTACAGTAATGAAGAACATTTCTACTGACCACTAAATAACCCCTGTTGGATCTATTCTATTCCTCCCACCCCATTCCCCCAGGGATCATGACGACCCCCTGGCTTGACTTGCTGAATGACAAGATTTATGGTTACATGAAACAAGAGGTCTTGACCCGGTCTAAAATGTAAACCATAGTGTAAATCATTGACAATGTTTAGTAGCTATGTTTCACTATTTGTATATCAGTTATAATAATGCTACCATCCACATATAAAAAGGTATTAATATGGGGGTGGATGAAAAGAGGAGGATGTGGGGTATATAAGAGTCTCCTGTATTCTGTGTGTGACATTGCAGTGACCTAAAACTTCTTTGAAAATAAATTGAAAAATAGTGAGACACTGGGGAATGAGAGGGGGAAGGTGCCACGGTACAGACTGGATATCATGTATTGCAGTGATGAAAGTCAAAAGATCAAAAGAAATTTCTTTTTTTATATATCTTTCATTTTTCTAATATCCAAATCTTTTACTTTAATTTTAGTTTTCGTTTTTTTAAATTTTTATGTATTTTATCTCTTACATTTAAAATTATTATTATTTCATTTTCCTGTTAATTGTTTTCAGCTATTGTAATGGTTTCATCTTTGAAGAAGGTTTGGATCACAGAAGGATTACAACTGGGGTGGGAGAGGATTGTTGGTGTGGGGTGTCAGGAATGGGGGACACATGGGAGGAAGTTCACCAGAACATAAATATAAGGTATATAAAAATGTTCAAATGTTTATGGGGCATTGTCACAGTGGGTAGAGAATCATTCAATAAATGAGAGAATACTGAATTCCCATCCTGGAGAGCTCTGCCTCATTCTCTAAGGGAGCAGCAACAGTCCCCTAAGTGCAGGGGCAGTGACTGTTAAAGGAGGATGATCCACTGATGGGCCCTTGATACTGATAACTAGCCTTATGATAATTGCTCTTGAAATTGAAATTTAGCCTATTGTAATGTGTTGCTTAAGGTTTGTCTACTGAGAGCCTCCTTGTTGCTCAAATGGGGCCTTTTTGTAAGACCACTCAGTATATGAATGCATTACCTTCCTCCAAGCATGGGACATGACTCCCGGGGATGAGCCTTCCTGGCACCGAAGGATTGCTACCAAGTGCCAACAGGCAATGTGACTATAAAAAAGACCTTGAATAAAAGGGGGAAAAGGTAAATACAAATGAGTTTATATGGCTAAGAGTTTCAAAATGAGTTGGGAGGTCATCCCAGAGGTAATGCTTATGCATATCTCAGTAGGATCTCATAGAATTCCAAAGTGGATATCATTCCAAATAGTGGGGCTCCTGAGGGCTCTGGAGACACCCAGGTCCTATGTCAGGGTAGATAGATACAGAGTTTATTTCCTTGCCAGTGGGTCCTACTTTGGAATCTGTGCTCCAGAGACTGACAGAGTTGGACTCACCTATGTCTTCCGTGCACATGGCTCAACTGTCCCTTCTATTCAAACCTATACTTGGTACTGGAATTTGTAGGTGCATGTCCAGAGAGTTGAGTCTTTGGGCTGTCCATGTGCAAGCTGGGCCCAGAACCTCGGTGAAGCAGCAACTCCTACTCTATAGCTCATTGTACTCACCCAGGACAACTGGCGGGGAGATGATGATGGACAACGGACATCCCAGGGAATGGAGAGAGTCTGCAGTTGCAGGTAGAATAATCCCATCCATCTTCCCCATGCAATATAAGCTTCCTCTCAATTGGATGTGTAGTAGACATCACCATCCCAGACTCCTCACGATGGGGGGAAGAGCTATGGACTAGAGGGAACTTACTGGTATTCTACTATAGACATATTGTGATTCAAGCAATGGAAGAAATTACAAGAGTGATGTGAGCCAGTGGGCCCTGGAAGCTCTGGAGGCAGGGAAAGGCAAAAAGCAGTTGTAATACAGGGGCTTTTTCAGGACTTAGGAATTGTCCTGAGTGACATTGCAACAACAGATATAGGCCATTTCATATCATCATATAACATTCAGAAATGTGTGGGAGAGAGTGTGATCTACAATGTGAACTATGGTCCATGCTTAACGGCAAAGCCTCAGGATGTGTTTATCAATTGCAATTAATGTGCCACACTAATGAAGGATGTTTATGTGGGAGGTTGTAGGATGTGGGGGGGGGGGCATTTGGGAATCCCTATATTTTTGTGTAATATTTATGTAATCTAAGTATCTTTTAAAAAATAAAAATAAATAAATAAATAAATACATAAACAAATAAATAAAGGAGCAATTTAGAGTGGGTTTCCAAACTACCTTTGAAAATAATAAGTATTGAAAGTTATTATATTATAAAATTGATAACCATATGCACATCTCTCTGAACTTTAGTTTTCAGTTTGAATTATTTTCAAATAGTTATTCTATACTTATTTTGTTTAGTGATACCATAGTGTAATGACATAGTGATAAAAAGAGAAATATCACAAATTCCCTTTCCAGAAGGCTTTCAGAATCAGAAAATAACCTAGTTTACTATCATATAATGTATCAGATGAATATAATCAGAATAAATGCATTAGCATCATCCATGATCCACAAAAAGAAATAGTTTCTGATAAAGGGAGCTGTGCTCTTCAATCTGGTAGATGGACTAATAAAAAATCTTTGTAACTAAAAAAATATATTCACTATATAAGCATTAAGCACAAATTATGACCTGTGAACTAGTCCTTGGCATTGCCTATTTCATTATGCCCATAAACATGTACATATAAAAATAGACAAAAAATATCAGATAATCGGTTTTTATATAAAACCATGAATAATGGATCTGTTTAATAAGTGGAGGGAATTAGAGCAAAACTAAGAACAACAGAGTACAAGAATAGGATATCTAACATGGTAAAATCACTATAAACCCTTAGATTTCCATGCAGCCAATTGATTCCACAGATGTTATTTGAATTTAGAGTATAAAAATTTAATTATTTGCCATTATTATGTATCTTCCTCCTGTGTGAATAAAAAAGCTTTACAATTTTCAGTGCATTTTAGTACAGTTTTGGAGCTAAAGGGAAAGTAAGGGTGCTGGAAGAATGACTGCCTAATCCAGCTTTTTAAAATGAATATGCTCCATTGAACTTGTCCCAAACCTTTCCTATCCAAAACCTCATCTGTGGACCAGCAACATGAGGGCCATCTAGGAACTTCTGAGAAACACACAATCTCAGGCTACATCTTAGATCTTATTAGTGACAATCTACCTGCCTTTTAAATCAGATCACCAGGTAATTGATTCAGTCATTAAATTTTAAGAAGCACTATTTTAAGCCCGCAAGGTTTTAAACAATCAATTTTTTGTTTGTTAGTTTGTTTATGGCACTGGGGGCCGGGAATTGAATCTGGGAACTTGAATGTGGGAAGCTAGCACTCAACCACTGAGCCTCATTGGCTTCCCTGAGTTGTTTTTTATTTTTTGGATATATTATGTAATTTATTATCTATATTTTAATACATTTTTATTTTTTTAACTGCTTTAGATTACAGAAATGTTACATAAAAAAATAAAGGATTCCCCTTTGCCCCACTCCCTACCCCTCCCACTTTTTCCCTCATTAACAACATCTTTCATTAGTGTGGTACATGTGTTACAATTGATGAACACATTTACGAGCACTGCCACTAAGTGTGGATTATAGTTTACATTATAATTAAACTCTGTCCCACAAAATTTTGTAAGTTATGACAAAATATATAATGGACTGTACCTTTTTCATTTGTTTTGTTTATTGTTCATTTTTGTTTTCCAGGAGGCACTGGGAACTGAACCCAGGGCCTCCTATGTGGGAGGCAGGAGCTCAACTGCTTGAGCCACATGTGCTCCCTAAACAGTCAATTTTAATGATAAAAGAATAAAATGAAACCAAGAGCCTGTAGCATATGCAAATATTTGAAAATTTTCTCATATTAAATTTTTGCATATGACCATTGGAATATATTAAAATTATAGTAAATATTTTTCGATTGCCTAGTAAGTTCTCATTTTAAAAGTGGTAAAAATTCACGAATACTTTTCAACATTACCACTACTTACAAATGTGAAATTTATGCCATACATCTTTCTTAAACTTTCTATTTCCATCAGAATATCAAACTAACAAAATATATACAAACTATATACAAACTAACAAAATAACTGAAATATTCTGAATCAGGGAACAGCAAATTCTGCATGTAATTTAAACTGAAGGGAGATTTCCTTAACTTTGATTACATAAATGTTACATAAAAAACTTTGTTTTTTATTTTGTTTTTGCTTTTTGTTGTTTGTTTTTCTTCTTCCCTTAACTTTTTAATGGTAATAATCTTTCCAAAATGTGAATCCTTGGGATAATGTATGTTAATATATTCATATTGAATTCACTTTTCTCTTTGCCACCCTCATCTCTCTAAAATGCTGTATTTCCTGCTTTTGCTAAGGCAAAACAGGACCTGTGGGTGGGCAACCTACAGCAAACTCAGAGGTTAAGGGTCACAAAATCAATTCCACTTTGAAAACTTACAAAAGAAGTTTGGTTGTCTCATCCATTCATTTCATCCTGATATTTTATTTTTGTAAATTATTAGAACTTTTTAAATATGCAGTACATGCAATAAGTGTGGCTTCACTGGAAATGGACACATCAGCAATAAAATTAGTTATATTTTCTTTAGGCTGTAAGCATTAAAGCTGATGATTCTGAATCTTGGAATGAATAAAATAAAATAATATCACCTGTTCATAAAATAATAGTACAAAGCAAAATGGAAACTTCAGGAGAAAACGAATCAAAGCTAGAGAAAAAGTATATATTTTATTTTATTTTGATTATAAAAGGAGACAATACTGAAGCTAAAGACAAGCAAAACTACCAAGAGAAGAAAAAAATTTTTTACTGGCTGTTTCTTAAATCTTGACAATACTTTGGAATGTATCAGCTGGGTTGAATATACATGTGTATATTTACTTTATATAATTTCCTTTTAATACGTATTTAAGTAAGTTCCCATGTTAATAATTTAATTTTAAACATACGATTTGTTTGGCTGTATGTTATTCTGTGTTGCAATTTTGCTAAAATAATGGTTATTTATATTTTGAATATTAAGTTTGTATTCATATATGTTCCTTTAAAATGCTGCTGTACTGAATTTCCATGCAAAATATCTGTCTGTTTCGCTGATTATTTTCTTGTGAATACATGCTTTAACTGTGGAAGTTAGCATGTACAAAATTAAACTCAGCTTTATTTTACCACCAGGTAAAACTTAATAATTACACCATCTTATGTAATGGGCTTGTACCCATTTGAGTTGGAAAAATCAACACCTTAGAATCCTTCTTGTTGTCTCACTCCACCATTGTTCATATCAATCACTAATCCTTGCTTATTTTTGCTACCAAATTCTTTTGGATTACATCAACTTAGTTTCACCCTCAAGAAGCATACAGAATCTGAGCTACGCATATATGTATTTTGGATGCCACAGTAATCTCATCATGAGTCTGTCCACTTCTCTTTACACCATCTTGCCAACCATATTCCATGGCCCAACCAGAGGGAACCTGTTCTAACATTAAATATAATTTGTTTCCTTCTTTCTTAAAATTGATCAACACCTTTGCATTGTTTTAACAATATTAACTAAACTGCTGACCCTGACCTAGGGACTCTGCATTACTTCTCTCATCTCCATGCTCCCTACCATTGTCAGTATTAAACCCAAACTATCTGTCTTATCAACATATACTTGCCATGCTCCTTTGTAAGAAAATCTTTGGATAAGCTGCTCATTCCACTAGATATACTCTCCTCATCCTAAAATTCTGGTTGTGTACTTGTCCTGCAGGATCTCTTCTCATGCATATCTTTCTTAAGGAAGTTTCCTTGGCCTTATTTCCTTGGCCTGTGATTCACCATCTTCCAATCCCAAAGTACATTTCACTCAAGCTTTGTTCAGCACAATTTCATATATCGTATATGATTATAATACCATGTGATTTAATTCATATAATTTCATTTTATAACTAAAATTGAACCCTGTCACATGTTTCAAAAATCAACATCATATAAAAGGTAAATATTCAGAAATATATGAGTATATATAAAATTCAAAGTATATTTGATATGAGGATAAAGTGAACATTTATTTTTTATTAAATATTTTGAATTTTCTTTCTTTTAAAAGTACCCTCAATATTGGAAACTCTGAATATTTCTAGTTTCTGAAATTTCATGCAGGACTGCGACAAATTTGTATAAATGTTTTAAACATGAATGTGTGTGTGTATGTGTTTGTATATATGTGTGTGTATGTGTCCATATGATTAATTTCACATGTTTAATTTTTAGTACAAGAGAAAACGCATTAATAAATTTAATACATATTTAAAAATTGTCCTCAATAGGATCTGTAAAATTTGTACCTCCAGCAGCCTTGTTTAAATGAATATGATCAGCCATGAAAGAATGGCATTTACTCTGCATTTTATTAAGAGAGATAATTTTCAAAATGTTGGATATTGACTATCTGATAGGTGGGAAATGTTAGGGTGTTTTTAGTTAATATTTTCATTAAGAATAAATATGGTACTTAACCTATATATTTAAGTCAGGGTTATTTTTATTAGATATATGTAAAAATGCAAATGCTTTTTATTCATATGCTTTTTTTTTTATTGTGGGTAAAAATCAAAATTTTCACAATACATACCACTATTTGTAAAATGATATATAAATATATATGCATATATGTGCATTTGCTTACAAAAAATGTTATTTATATATATATATATATATACTACACTTGATCTTAGCCAAAAGGCCGAGAAGCCTTTGGGTATATGTATATATATATAAATATATTTTAAGAGGTGCTTAGATTACCCAAAATATTACACAGAACCCACAGGGATTTCCATGTTGCCCACTACCCACACCTCCCACCACATCCCACACAAACATCTCCCACAAGTGTGGCCCACCACTTCAATGGACTTACACATCCTGGGGCCTTGCCACCAATCATAGACCACAGTTCACACCGTAGACCACACTCTCTCCCACACAGTACTGAGTGGTGTGTGCTGATTTAAAATGGCCTACATCCACTGCTACAACGGTACTCAGGACAACCTCCAAATCCCAAAGAAGCCCCTGTATTTCAACTGCTCGTCCCCTCCCTGCCCCAAAAGTTTCAAGTGGCCACTGGCTTCACCTCATTGTTATAATTTCTTCCATTGCTAGAATCACCATATGTGAACAACAGAATACCATCAAGTCCACTCTAATCCATAGTTCTTCCCCCAATCCTGATGAGTCCATTGAGCTGTAGGGTAGGAGTTGCAGCACCACCAAGATTCCACGAACACCTGGCACATAGGTAGGCCACAGGCTCCAGTCTATGGAAGTATACCTAAAAACTTCAGCATCACATATAGGTTTGAATAGAAGGGACTTATGAACCATGTGCAGGGAGGACTTATTTGGGTCCAATTCTGTCACTCTCAGGAGCACAGATTCCAAAATAGAGCCCACTGATAACGCATCAGTCTCTGGGTCTATGCCCACTTATATAGGACCTGGGTGTCTCCAGAGCTCTCAGCAGCCCCTCTGTGTGGGGTGATAGGCACTTAGATGTTCTATGAGCTCCTACTGAGGTGTGCGTAAGAGTTACCTCTGGGATGATCTCCCGACTCCATTTGAAGTCTCTTAGCCACTTGAACTCATTTGTCTTTACCTTTTCCCCCTTTAATTCAAGGTCTTTTTCCAGTTGTGTTGCCAGTTGGCACTTGGTATTAATCCCTCGTTGCCAGGGAGGCTCATCCCCGGGAGTCATGTCCCACGTTGGGGGGAAGGTAATGCAATTATATGCTGAGTTTGGCTTAGAGAGAGACCACATTTGAGCAACAAGGAGGCTCTCAGGTGGCAACCCTTAGGCACCCCACAACTGCAGGTTAAGTCTCAGTTACAAGAGCAAAGACTCACAAGGGTAGTCATCAATAAAAAGAACACATCAGTGGGTCATCCTCTTTTGACAGACACTGTCTCTGCACACAGAGGACTATTGCTGCTCCTTGGAGACTTTGGCAGAGCTCTCCAGGCTAGGAATTCAGATTCCCTCATTTATTGTGTGATTGTCCACCCATTGTGACCATTCCCCATCTTTTGATCTTTTGAACTATTTTGTATATCTTTCATGTATATTCGGAAGAACTAATTCCCATGAAACCCCTCTCCCAGACACCCCCCACCAATAATCCCCTGCAGTACCCATTGTAACCCTTCTGTGATCTAAATCCTCTATGAACATGTAGTCCATAAAATCATCAAATACACTTACTAGGAAAAAGAAACAAGTATGATAAGCTTACATGCAAGAGACAAACATAAGGAAAATCAGGGAAAAAAAAAAAGAAAAGAGAAGGAAAAAAAAACAAATAATCAAACAAAAAACAAAACAAAATAAACTATAATTAGCGGATTGGGACATTTAAAAAATGGGCAAAAAAGCAAAGGAAATACCTTAAAATATATATATATATCATTTTGTTTCCTTTCTCTTTTCTTTTCTTTCCTTCCTTTTATCACTGTGTTATCGGATGTCTGGTGTGTCGTGACACCTTCCCACTCTCAATCCCCATTGTCTCCCAATTTTTTCATGTAATTTTCAAAGAAGTTTTAGGTCACAGCAGTCACACACAGAGTGCCTGAGACTCCTAGATACCAAACCACACCCCCTTCGCAACTCCATATTAACCCCCCCCCTTTTTTGGATGTTAGCATTGTTATAACTGTTATACAGATAGCAAAATATAGCAACTAAACATTGTCAATGATTTACAGTATAGTTTACAATTTAGATGATACAGTTTAATAATTTTGATGATATTTACCATGTCCTGTGTCCATTACTGTAAGGTAATGAAAAACCTTCCCCATGACCACCAAACACCCCATTAGATCTTGACTGTTCCCTTTACCCCAGCCCCCCAGGGCCCATGATACACTCTCTCCAGAACCATGGAATGTCAAGATTCACAGTTACATGCCCTGGGGATTTGAACCTGCCCTTCCTAATCCACCCACCCACCTGTGCTGCATCACCAAACCCAGGAACACCACCACACATCTGCCCCATCCCCCAACATGCAACCACACTCTATCCCTTTACCATAGATTATGTCCATATGGGTGATGGCTCAAAGCCTGCTCTTTTCTTACTCACCTTTGTTAACCTATCTTTCAGAAAATGGTTCTCAGACACTGCTCACTTTCCTCAGTTCAGATCAGTGAGGTCATATACTGTTTATCCTTCAGTGCCTGGCTTGCTTCACTCAAAATAAGGTCTTCAAGATTCATCCACGTTATTCCATGTGTTAGCACTTTATTCCTTCTTATAGCTGAGTAATATTCCATTGTATGTATGCACCACATATTGCTTATCCATTCGTCTGTTGATGGGCAACGGGGCTGATTCCAACTTTTCGCAATGATGAACAATGCCGCTATGAACATTGGTGTGCATATATCTGTTTGTGTCTTTGCTTTCAGTTCTTCTGGGTATATACCCAGCAGTGGAATTGCTGGATCATACGGAAGATCTATTGTTAGTTTTCTGAGGAACCGCCAAACTGTCCTCCACAATGGCTGGAACATACCGCAGTCCCACCAGCAGTGGATGAGGGTTCCTGTTCCTCCACATCCTCTCCAACATTTAGTGTCTCCTGTTTTTTTAATAGCTGCCATCCTGATGGGTGTAAGATGGTATCTCATTGTAGTTTTGATTTGCATTTCCCTGATAGCAAGCGATGTTGAGCATTTTTTCATGTGCATTTTAGACATTTGTATTTCTTCCTTGGAGAAGTGTCTTTTCAGGTCACTTGCCCATTTTTTAAATGGGTTGTTTGTCCTTTTATTTTCAAGGTGTAGGATTTCTTTATATATGCAGGATATTAGGCTCCTATCAGATATATGGTTGCCGAATGTTTTTTCCCATTGGGTAGGCTGCCTTTTTATTTTCTTAATAACATCCTTTGAGGTGCGAAGTTTTTAATTTTGATGAGATCCAATTTATCTAGTTTTTCTCTTGCTGCTCATGCTTTGGCTGTGAAGTTCATTAAACCATTTCCTATTACAAGGTCCTGTAGATGCTTCCCTACATTATCTTCCAAGGTCTTTATGGTTTTGACTCTTATATTTAGATCTTTGATCCATCTTAAGTTGATTTTTGTATAAGGTGTGAGATGGTATTATTCACTCATTCTTTTGAATATGGATATCCAGTTCTCCGAGCACCACTTGTTAAAGAGGCCATTTTCTCCCAACTGAGTGGGCTTCGAAGCTTTGTCAAATATCAGATGATTGTATATGTGAGGATCTATAACAGAACTCTCAATTTGGTTTCATTGGTCAGTAGGTCTATCCTTGTGCCAATACCACGCAGTTTTGATCACTGTAGATTTGTAGTATGTTTTAAAGTCAGGTAGTGTGATACCTCCAACTTCATTTTTCTTTTTCAATATATCTTTGGCAATTCGAGGCGTCTTGCCTCTCCAAATATATTTTGTGGTTAGTTTTTCCAGTTCCTTAAAAAATATAGTGTTGACTTTTAATGGGATTGCATTAAATCTGTAGATTAATTTGGGTAGGATAGACAT
>JAKSZT010054268.1:61394-104228 GCA_026826555.1 Tolypeutes matacus | reverse complement strand
TTGGGGGAAGAACTATGGACTAGAGTGGACTTGATGGTATTCTCTTGTTCATATATGGTGATTCTAGCAATGGAAGAAATTATAACAATGAGGTGGAGCCAGTGGCCACTTGACACTTTTGGGGTAGGGAGGGGATAAGCAGTTGAAATACAGGGGCTTCTTTGGGAGTTGGAGGTTGTCCTGAGTACTGTATCATCATCAGAAATGCTGTATCACTGAAGTTCAGCTATAAGCAATCCTGGACTCCTTCCATGTGACAAGGCACAGTTGAAATTAACTGAAGGTGACTTTTGCCCATGATATCACTTGCTCCCAGCCACTTTTCAATATTTCCAAAGCAAGCTGTATTGGGATTCTAGTAAAAAGCTCATTGAGAAATAAAGTATTGGTGAATTTGTACCCAATCAGTAACCTATTTTCAGTTCTATAAGATTTCATTCTCTTTGTGATTTCTGAACTATGTTGATTTGCAATATATTGAGCAACAGTAAGTGCTCCCAGCCCAGCAAGAAGGAAAAAAAAATAGCTTAAGCTCTTGTAAATTTCCAATAGCAAATGAACACTCTCATTGTCTGGGCCAGTCGACTCCCATTGTACCCAGGAAAATGGAGAGCATTAGTCAATAAACCAAATTCAAGTCCTTGCAAAGAGACATTAACAATGTTTCTTTCCTTTGGAGAGCCAGGTTGATAATTTGCTGTATTTTAATTCCCTACACAATGTGACAGGTTGTTCTGTGAATCCCAAAGAAACAAATGGAGAAAACTGGGGGTTCTCAAGAAGACAGAGTGGAATTTTAGCCATTTCTAGTTGATTTTTGTCTCTTGCCCTCTGTGATTTAAGACAATTTTGTAATCCTAACCGGGAGTTAAATTTACAGGTTCATTCAATTTTAAAAGCTATTAGTACCCCAGATACTGTAATTGATAACAGCTGTAAACGGCATGGACTGCAACACACATATCATGTGTGTTTTTCCTTTACTTGACAAGTTCAGTCTTTTTTTTTTTTTTTTTTTAATCTACCCTTTTATTTCACACCCCCACCCCTAATCCGTATCCCCCAAAGTTCAGTCTTAAAAATTTTTTCTGCCTGGCATAGTGTCATGAATCTGCATTTACTTCATTTGTAAATTTTTTTGGTATTTTTATTTAATACACTCAGAAATGCTTTGAGAATTAAATGCTATCAAAGGTTTGTAGTTAAAATATAAATAGCACACAGTTTTCTGTAGTCTGAACTACAGTATTTTTTATTGTGTACAGATATTTAATTATTCAAATGACCATTTTTCCCCACTTGATTCTTTTGTACATTTAACAAAAATCATTTTTGCATATATGTTTTGGACTATTTCTGGGCTGTTTTCTTTCTTTGATTTAGTTATCTACACTTAGACCAACATCACACTGTCATGATTACTGGAGCTTTTTATACAAATTGTTGAAATCAAATAGTGTAAGTCTCCCAATTTTAATCATTTTAAAATTGTTTTAGATATGCTTTTTATATATTTTATTTATTTATATGTACATATATAAAGATATATTCAACAATACTAGAATCACTATATTTAAAATCAATTATATTTCTAATGCTCACAATGTTTTTGAAATGTAAAATATCAAATAAAAGCTAAATAACATAATTAGAAATAAAACAAGTAAACAAAAAGTAGGAATAAAATTATCTAATTTGTCAATATTTTAGAGTGAAACTATAGAATATTTTTATATAAATAACTAAATATGTCTGGATATTTACCATGTTCACTAGTCTGAAACCTAAATATTATTAAAATGTCAATATCCCCAAATTAATCTGTAGATTTGATGTGTTACCAAAATCTCAACAATTTGTTTAAATAAATTGGCAAGCTGATCCTAAAATATTTATGGAAATACAAAGAACCTGAAATACCCAAATGTAATTTAATATAACTGGAAGACTTGAAGATTTACTATAAAACACAAAAGAGAAAACTTGAAAGTAGAATAGAATAATTCAGTTATAAACCAACATATAAAGTCAACTGATTTTTGAAAATGTGCCTGGGAAACTGGATAATTTAATGGGGGGAAAAAAACCTCATCCCTTACCTCACTCTATACAACTTAATTTGAAATTTATTACAGGTTTAAGGATAACAGTTTAAGCACTATGGCTTCTGGAAGAAAGAAATGAGACTATCTTGGTGATAATTAGTAAACAGGACTTTGCCAAATTTAAAAACTACTTGTAATCAAAAGATATCATTAAGAAAATGAATAATCAATCTCTAGATAAGAGTAAGTATCTGAAGACTGGGAGTAATTTTGCAGAAAGTAAACAGCTGTCAATTACTCGGAATATATAAAGAATATTTACAAATCAATAATAAAAATCAAAGCAACCAAATTATAATGGACTAATGTACAGTCACTTCAGAAAATATATATTTTCACAAAATATATGGATGAGCATTAATCTCATTGGAATTGCTAAAATTAAAAAAAAAATTTTTAAACTTTATTTTGTATATTTAATAATTGAAACTATAAACAGTTAAAAGCAAAAAAGTAAACACAGATGAATAAATACATATATTTCTCAATTAAATGTACCGGATACATATTCAAATTTTTTTGAATAAAACAATATGTTACACAGTATATATGGTTCATAATAACACAGTCATACACTATTTGTCCTTTTGTGTCTGGCTTGCTTCGCTCAACATTATGTCCTGCAGGTTCATCCATGTTGTCATATGTTTTTTTTTTCAGAGAAGTAATGCTGGAAAATATCAATCACCTGGTCTCAGTGGGTGAGACTCAAAATTTATCTACCATATATTTCTGTCTTTCTCTATATATCTACCATCTATCTAACCTATCTACCTATATATTTCTCATACATCATCTTCCATTGATTTATTCAAATGTATAAATCGGTTTCTCCATGTTGTTGTGTAAGCTGTATTTTCTTTTATATATTTCTTTTGTAATTTTAATATATTTATATTGTTTTATAAAACATACAACTATCTAAATGAAATTTCTTTCCTTATTTTAACAAATCAATTATATTGGTAAAAATTAATAAAGCATAAATCCATCCTAAGTGCGCAATCAGTTGTTAGTGTAATCACATATTTGTACATCCATCACTTCAATCATTCTTAAAGCAGTTTCATTATTCCAAAATAATAATAACAACAAACAAAACTCATCACCTCTCAATCTCTCTAGGCTTCCCCTGGCATACATAGCTGCTATCCTGTTTCCTTCTCTCTAGTATATTTCTATTTATATTTGGTAAAAACAGTCTTATACATGCAATATCACCCATATTCATGTTTTACATGATTTTTACTATCTTATAATATCTTATTTTTTATGTACATTTCATTCACCCCAATAGTATTTAACCTTCTTGACCACAACTTAATGTATTTCTTTAATCTCCATTTCCAACACTTGGCTGTGCTGAGAACTTAATGAATACATTTTTAATGGATAAATAATTGGCTGTGGTGGTGAAATAAATATCTCCTCCAAGGTCTATGCTGAGGCTTCAGAACACAGTAGTAAAAATATTGCATATATCCTTTTCCACATAGAATTTAAATTGTTCTGGCCAAAGTTATGTTTATTTAAACATAATATTCAACCACTGTGGAAACATAAATTTCTCCCCATTTGGAATACAGAGAATTCTGCAGTCTTTTTTTGTACTGGTGTATGGGTAGCAACAATCAGTTGTCCTCATTGAACTGGGCAAAAGGTCAAGAGTTCCATCTTTCTAATGAAATATTACCAATGATCTGAGTTCAAGGTATTGTTGCATTGCTGATCTTCAATGCTTTCCTTATTCTTTGGTAACCTACCATGTAAATTATGATCATGCTCTGTTACTATCAAAACTCACATCCAGGTAACTATTTTTCATACAAACATGATATCAAGTCTGCAAATCAGATGTGCTTTCTCAGTTGGAACAAGAAATGTGGACAGAAGGAATAGAATTTACTCAATACCAGAGTCTAGGTGAGCTCTAAGGACCTGTGCATTAGAAGAGGGGTCTCATGAGTATGTGCTTGAATAAGTTAACTTCAGAATTCCTTAAATTTCCTTACATGAGGTTTCCTTACATGAGTTATGATTTCTAAAATATAGCTGAGTATATTGTGGAAATTTTAGTCACATGTGTTTATTACATATACTTCTCAAGTGCTATTCAAGTGTCACTGGCTTTGGGATCGGGATATTCATTTGCTATTGCAATTAAACTTTCACAATGATCCTTGTCTTGGTCCTATTCTTGGAAGATCTTCCCCTCTATTTTACCTCCCTTACATCTACCTTCTTTTTTTTCTTATATTCCAAGCCTGAAAATCTTTCCTGATTGTAATGTCCTATAATGTTTTCTTATGTCTAGAATATTCATTAATTTGATAGTCTTTCACAGCTCATTGTGAATGTTGAAAACATACTGAAAGAGATACTTGGAACTTTACAAAATTTTTATCCCCCTAATGCTACTCTAACAATTTATTCTTTTTTTTTTTTATTACTATAGGGAGAAAAAGTGATTTTAAAACATGGGAAATGATACAAATGATATCCAAAAAACCCATTTGTAGGAAAGACACTTCTTAAATCATGTCACTGGTAAGCTTCATTGTGTGAACCCTAATAATCCAAATAGATAACCAGGGATGGAATAAATTAGGAATTCAGTAACATCAGAAAATTATAATTAATTTTGGGATTAAGTGCCATTCCAGCAAAAATCTGTGATAGTTTGAATTTAGAAAAAAATTAACCTAAACACAAAACTCTAACCTGAGTTTATATAAAAAATGAATTTTTACATAAACAAGTTTCACATATATAATCTTGGAAACATCATGAAGCTCAAAATTGATCAGATGGTTCTGCAATTAGAGTGGTATAATAGAGAAATCTGTGTGTATGAAGTAGAATAATGTGTAAATGAAACTAACATGGCAAATATTATAATCGGAGACTATCATTAGTGGATTAGTCTAGACTTCATATGTAGGGAAATGAAGAAATTCATGTATATGGACAACTGTTTTACAATCTGTCATCTCTTTCCCCATTGCAGAGATTTCACACCCAAAAGAATTCATTTAAATATAATTGTTTGCAAGAAGATTTCTCTCACACACCCATAGTGACCCAACATGCATTAATTCACATGACAAAGAAATCCTGTTTCAGAAAAATCACTTCCAGCAGTCCTCAGTGACTATTCATCTTTTAATCAACACAAGCAGATTCATTCTAGAAGTAAATTATATGAATGTCATCAAAGTGCTAAAACCTGTATGCAACACTCTGACCTCAGACAAATACAAGGGAACTCACACTGGAGAGAAACCCCATGAATGTCATCTATGTGGGAAAGCATTCAGTCAATATTATTCTCTTAAATGACATGAAAGAACTCACATTGGAGAGAAACCTTATGTCATTTATGTGGGAAAGCCTTCAGTCAATATTCTTACGTTAAACAACATGAGAGAACTCATACTGGAGAGAAACCCCACAAATGTCATATATGTGGGAAAGCTTTCAGTAAATATTGTAATCTTAAAGATCATGAGAGAACTCACACTGGAGAGAAACCCTATAAATGCCATCGTTGTGGGAAAGCTTTCAGTCAATATTCTAATCTTAAAAGTTATGGGAGAAAAAAAAAAAGTCATGGGAGAACTCACACTGGAGAGAAACCCTATAAATGTCATCATTGTGGGAAAACCTTCATTCAATCCTCTGTCCTTAAAAAACATGAGGGAACTCACAGTAGAGAGACCATATGAATGCCATATTTGTGGGAAAGCATTCATTCAATCCTCTTCCCTTAAACAACATAAGAGAATACACACTGGAGAGAAATCAAATGAATGCCACCTTTGTGGGAAAGCCTTCATTCAATCTTCTTCCCTTAAAACACATGAGAGAACTCACACTGTTATCTAAGTGGGAAAGCCTTCCATCAATATTCGAATCTTAGATGATATGAGAGTACTCACATTTGAGAGAAATCCTATATATGCCATGTTTGTGGAAATCCCTTCTTTCATTGTTCTTCCCTTAAATGACCTGAGAGAAGTCACATTGTCAAAAAAGCCCATGAATGTTATCTAACTCAGAAAACCTTCATTTATTGCTCTTCCCTAAAATGACATGAAAGAAAATCACACTGGTCAGTAACTGCATCTGTGTCATCATTTGGGAAACCCTTTGTTGTTTGCTTTTCCCCTTAACAGCATGAGAGAACTCACACTGGAGAGAAACCACATGAATGTCATCTATTTGGGAAACGTTCATTGGAAGTTCTACCCTCCAGCAACATGAGAGAATTCATGTTGGACAGAAACCGTAATATCATCTGTATGGGAAAACATTAATTTTTCTAACCTTAGGCAACATGAGATTATTCAAATTCAAGAAAACTCCTACAAATGTCAAAAATTTCAGAAAGCTATCAGTCAATATTCTGACCTTAAATGAATTGAAATAACTCACAAGGTAAAGCTCTGGGATATGAAAGAGACTTCAACACACCGGAGAACTCACTTAGTGAAGAAACACTATGTTTGTAGTCAGTTTGGTAGTTCCTGTAGCCATCTGTATTCATTTCTAAGATCAGGAACAAGACAAGAATGCCCAATATCTCTGCTCCTATTTAAAATTGTGTTAGAAGTACTTGCTTGGGAAAGAAAAAGATATAAAATGCATGCAAATTGGAAAAGAAGAAGTAAAAATTTCACTATTTGCAGATGACATGATCCTATATATAAAAAGCCCTGAAAATTCTACAACAAAGCTTCTAGAACTTATAAATGAGTTCAGTAAAGTCGCAGGCTATAAGATCAATGTGCAAAAATCATTAGCATTTCTGTACACCAATAATGAGCAATCTGAGGAAATCAAGAAAAAATACCATTTACAATAGTAACTAAAAGAACCAAATACTTAGGAATAAATTTAAAGATGTAAAGGACTTATATACAGAAATCTACAGAACATTGTTAAAGGAAATCAAAGAGGACTTAAATAAATGGAAGAATATTCCTTGTTCATGGATAGGAAGACTAAACATCATTAAGATGTCTATCCTATCCAAACTAATCTACAGATTTAATGCAATCCCAATAAAAATCAACACAGTATTTTTTAATGAATTGGAAAAACTAACTACAAAATTTATTTGGAAGGGTAAGAAGACCCAAATCTCCAAGGACATATTGAAAAAGAAAAATGAAATTGGAGGTATCCCACTACTTGACTTTAAAACATATTACAAAGCCACAGTGGTCAAAGCTGCACTTTTCTTGACTTTTGTATGATCTGTGCTGACCTTGATTTCCTTTATGTATT
This sequence comes from Tolypeutes matacus, assembly GCA_026826555.1. NCBI lineage: Eukaryota > Metazoa > Chordata > Mammalia > Cingulata > Chlamyphoridae > Tolypeutes > Tolypeutes matacus. The sequence continues at coordinate 96,834 of JAKSZT010054268.1, read as the reverse complement.
TTAAAAATGGGTAAGTGATTTGAACAGACATTTTTCCAAAGAAGAAATACAAATGTCTATAAAGTGCATCGATAAATCAAGATATTCAATTAATGGAATGAAACTCATACTTTTATATCATGTAGACAAAGTCACTTATATCCATGCACAAATATTAGACACCCATTCAAAAATGAAGCCAAGAATTTATGGATATTGGAGAATATGGCATATAATGTTAGATTTTTCATAGGATACTTGCCCTATAAAATATAGAAAGAGGTGGATGAACAATAGAGAAACCATCAGAAAATAGCCAAAGACAAAAAATAAGTAAGAGGATACAAGAAAGGAAATACAATTGCAAAAGGAAACCAGAAATAGTGATATAATAAAACTTCATGTATTAGAGAAAATTTTAATTTTATATTTATTATTCCAAATAAATTCCTATAAAATGACAGAGATTATTAGACAGAGTCAAAATACAAAATTCATTATATTAGGTACACAGTTTTTATGAAAACAAAATGGTGCAAATGTTTGAGATAAAAGGACACAAGGTAACTAATATTTCAGAATGTTCTTTTATAAATCCATTTGTCTGAACTCACTTCTTCCAGGTATTTGTTACTCTATTTCACTATATTAGGGTTACTCTAAGGTGATATTACCCTTGAAGAATTTTCTATAAATTATTGTTTAAGTGATCAAGACCTACTGCCTCCATGGACCTCTTCCAATTAGTGTTTGCTCCATAACAGATATCACATTCCATATACATAGACTTCATTGATTATTGCCCATTATCCACACTAAATAGAATTCTAATATTGTTAGATGGAGCATTTCCAAGTTCCTCAAACTGCACTGCTCAACACCTGCCCTGGGCCTTTGCACTGGTGTTCCCCTGTTTGGAACCCATGAATACATAACTAACTCTTCCCCCTTCAAATCTTTGATGAAATGCCAACTTTTATTTAAGGGCCACCCTGATCACAGTATCTCCCATTGCTTTATCATGCCTTTGCCCCCAAATGTCACCCTCTAGTCTGCATTATACTTTCTTTTATTGTTAGTATTACTTTTCAAATTCTAACACGTCATATCTCATACTTCTGTATAATTTCCAGTATATCTCAGCTATCCTATAGAACTCAAGAAAACAAAGATCTTCAATGGTTTGTTATATTGTATATACAGTACCTGGTACATTGCAGGGAATCATAAAAATGTACTGAATAAATGAATTAAATGAAGTAACATAATGAAAAAACACATGTACTGTTTAATTAATTCAATAGTAAAACACTGAGTAATATATTTGATCATTTGAAATTTGCAGAACAATATTTGACACTTTCCTTCCCAGCATATGTTATTTATAAAACATAACTATTTATCCATAAATTTCAATAAATTAAAAAATTTTAACTATTGGGGCTAAATTATATGACAAAAATAAAATATATATTTAAGTTAATATTCAAATGATAGAAACTGAAAGAACTTTCTATTTGAAAATTAAAAATAAAACTAAAAAATGTCACTAATTTACTCTTGTTCAAATAGTAATTAAAATATTTGACTTTAGAATACTTCTGTAATGGATGTCAATATAAATAATGCTTTTCACTGCAAGTAAGATAAGGTGGCAATCAGATAAATAATGGAAATACTAAATTTCTGTATTATTAAAGAGATAAAAAAAATAAAAAATAATCCATTATCTCTATATGCTAGAATAAAACCTAGGAATTTAACTTAAAAAGTGGGAAAAATGACAAAACTAGAATAACATTTAATTAATGTAAATAAAACAATATTTATTGATTAATATCCTACAAATATAGACTTCAGTGGCATTAATATTGCCTTTTTGTACTACCAACACCACCATCCATTTGCCAACACCTTAAAGAGAAACTTTGTAGCGATCAAGCATTAACTTCCATTCCCTACACCCAGACCTGACCCTGGCAGCTTATATTATGGTTTAAGATTCTATGAATTTGCTAATGTTTTCTTATAAGTGAGATCATAAAATATTTGTCCTTTAGTGTATTGCTTATTTTAATCAACATGATGTCTTCACTTTCTTGCATGTAGTATGCATGAGAATTTAATCCCTTTATATGAGAGAATAATATTACTTTTTGGGTATATACCATCTTTCGCTTTCCAATCATATGATGATGGACATTTAGGTTGCTTCCATCTTTCAGCAATTGTGAATATTGCCCCTTTGAGCACTGGTGTGCAAATGTGTTTGAGTTTCTGATTTCAAATTTTTAAGGTATATACCTAGCTGTGTGATTACAATGTTATATGGTAATTCTGTACCCAAACTTCGGACAAACCTCCAAACTTTTTACCAATAACTGTACCAACATAATTTTACATTCCACTAACAATGAACAAGTGTTCCCATTTCTTCACATCATGTCCAACACTGGTTATTTTTTTGTTTTTTGTTTTAGACAATATTGTGAATATGAAATGGAATCTAATTGGAATTTTGATTTGCATTTCTTTAAGAGTACTGATGTGCATCTTTTCATGTGCTTATAGACTATTTACATATTTTGGGGGGAAAATATAATTTTTACCCACTTTTTAATTGGGTAATGTTGTCTTTTTGTTGTAGAGTTGTAGTTTTCCTTTCTATATTCTGCATAATAGACCATTATCTGAAAAATAATTTCCAAATATTTTCTAACATGCTGTAGGTATTTTTGCACATTCATGATAAAGTACTTTGGTGAACAAAGGTTTTTAATTTTTTGTTTGTTTGTTTGTTTGTTTGTTTGTTTTACCGGGAGGTAGTGGGGATTGAACCCCGGTCTCTCCATATGGTAGACGGACGCCGAACCTTTTGAGCCACATCTGTTTCCAAGGTTTTTAATTTTGATGAAATAACATTTATCTATTTTTTTCCTCTTTGTTCCTGGCTTTGGTGTAAATGTTAAGGAAGTATTGCCTAACACAAAATCCTAAAGAAGTTTCCCTCTATTTCCCTCTGGGAGTTTGTCTTAGTTTCTTGGCTGCTAAAGCAAATACCATTAAATGGCTTGGCTTTACCAAACCAATGGCAAGTTATTGGCTCACAGGTTTGAGACTGTCAGAAGTCCAAAATCAAGGTGTCATAAAGTCAATTTTTTCTCCCCAAAGACAATAGTGTTAGGTCTGTATTCTAGTGATCATTAATTCTTGGCTTTTCTGCCATGTGGCAATGCACATGGTGATATCATTCTCTTTTCTACTCTTGGTCATATAGATTTCCAGCTTCTTTTCTGGCATTGTCCCCACTGAATTCCATTCTACTTATAAAGGTATCTGTAATCAGATTACAGGTTAAATTTACTGAGTTTTTCCTGCCTTAATTAAAAATAGTGTCTACAAAAGCATCTATATAAAATGGATTCACACCCACAAGAATGGGTTAAGATGAAAAACATGCTCTAAAGGGTACATAATTCAGTCCCCAATAGATTTTATAGTTTTATTTCTTATATTTTGTTATTTGGTCAGTATTGAGTTAATTTGTGTATATGATGAGAGATAAGAATCCACTTTCATTCTTTTCCATATAGATATCCAGTATTCCCAAGAGCATATTTTAAAGAGACTATTCTTGGAGGACTTCTGAGAAGATGGAGGACTAGAGAGTTAGGAAATAGACCCTCATCATTAAGGTCAATTCATTTTTGATAAGCCTATCAAGCCCACTTTTCTGGGACAGAACAATCTTTTCAACGAGTGCTGGGAGAACTGGATATCCATAACCAAAATAATAAAAGTGGATCCCTATCTCACTCCCAATCAAGAATTATCTCAAATGGTTTAAAGACCTAAACATAAAAGCCAGGGCCATAAAACTCCTAGAAGATAACATAAGGAAAAATCTACAAGACCTTATAGTGGGGGGTCTCTTAAAACGTACACCCAAACACAAGTAAGAAAAGAATAAATAGATAAATGTGAATTCCTCAAAATTATATACTTCTGCTCCTCAAAGGACTTTGTGGAGAGGGTAAAATGGCGGCCTACTCAATGGGAGAAAATATTTGGAAATCACACATCAGGCAAGTGTCTAATATCCATAATACATAGACACCCGACAACACAACAATAAAAAGACAAATGACCCAATTAAAAATAGGCAAAAGAGATGAATAGACAGTTTTCTACAAAATCCACATGAAAAATATTCAACCTCACTGGCTATTAGGGAGATGCAAATCAAAGCTACAATAAGATACCATTTCACACCTTCTAGAATGCCCACTTTAAAAAAAAAACCAGAAAACCATGTGTGTTGGAGAGGATTTGGAGAGATAGGAACGCTTATTCACTGTTGGTGGGAATGTAGAATGGTACAACTACTGCGAAAATCTATTTGGAAGTTCTAAAGGAAGTTAAATAGAGAAATACCATATTACTCAGCAATACTGCTAGTAGGTATATACCCAGAAAAACTGAGAACACTGACATGAACAGACATCTGCAAAAATATGTTCATAGTGAAATTCACAACTGTCAAAAGATGGAAACTCAGGTGTCCCTCAACTGATGAAAGGATCAACAAATTGTGGTGTATACATATGATGGAATATTATGCAGCTATAAGATGAAATGAAGTCATGAAGCATATGACAACATGGATCAACCTGGAGGACAGTATGTTGAGTGAAGCAAGCCAGGTGGGGTGATGTATGGGAGCCCTGTATGAGGTTATGCATGTTTATTTTGTATGTTTACCACTATTACTATACATTTATTGTTTATTTATATTCAGGTATGAATGATATATTTCAATAAATTGTTTTTAAAATGAAAAAAATAAAGAATTATTTCCTCACTGTGTGGATGCAGCACCCTTTTCAAAAATCAATTGGAAGGAAGATGGTGATGGACTAACAGGCAGAGCTGAATGCTCTTACAAAAAAAATGGAGAAAGAGCCAAAAGCTGTCCAAGGGACCTGCTTTGGGCATCAGCAGACCAGGATAGTGCTACACTACTCCTAGGAGGATGAGGGACAGAGAGATGAAGAAGCCAAAATGACAAATGTGAGATACCAAGGACCCATGGTGGCTAGGAAGAACTCCCCTACCCCACCCCCAATATTTTAAGCTGAGGTAAAACATCTAACTCACTGCAGCTGAATGAGAGGCAAAAAGACATCTTAACTCTCGGCTGATGAGTTCAGGGTGTTTTTCTTCAGTGAATTCACCCAACACAGTTCACTCTGAATCTGGAAATTTGACACAGGAAAGCCAAGAGTGAAACACCTCCATGGTAAGGTTCACAGAGTAGTGCCATCTGCTGGCCGGACAGGAAGTTGCATGAACAAAAACTGTTCTCTGCACTCTCTGTAACCAACCCCTGGGAGAAAATCTGTGTCCCACTAGTGAGTCCCTGGACCAATTTTGAAAACTTAAGTTGGGCAGTGTTAAAGGCTGAGAATAAGTTGAACCAAATATCAAAGAAGAGCTTTGAAAAAATAGGCAAGAGAGAGAAATTAGCCATCAGAGTAATTTCACCAACATATTCAGATGCCTAGACATCAGCAAAAAATTACAAGCCATACTTGGAAACAGGAAGTGATGGCCCAACCAAAAGAACAAACCAAATATCCTGAAGAGATACAGGATTTTATACAATTAATCACACAAGTCTCCTAAATCACTTAAAAGAATTTAAAGAAAATATGACTGAAGAAATAGCAGAGATTAAGACGACACTGGGAGATCATAAAGAACATTTGAAAGCCTGTAAAGAAAAGTAACAGACCTTATGGGAATGGAAGACATGATGGATGAGATTAAAAATATATTAGAGGCACATAAGAGCAGAATTGAATTGCTTGCAGAAAGAATTAGTGATTTCAAAGGCAGAACATCTGAACCAGAAAAGACAGGAGAACAGAAGAGAAAAGAATGTGAAAAATGAAACAGAGTCTCAAGGAATTGAATGGCAATACAAAACACACAAACATTTGCATTATTGGTGTCCCATAAGGAGAAGAGAATGGAAAGGGGGCAGAAAGAATACTTGAGGAAATACAGAAAACTTCTCAACCTTTATGTACATAAATTTCAGTATCCAAGGACAATGCAACTCAAACAAAATAAACACAAATAGACCTACCCTGAGACCCCTACTATTCAGAATGAAAAATATCAGAGATAAGAGGATTCTGAAAGCAGCAAGATAAAAGCAAATCATGACATACAAGGGCAATTTGATAAGATTAAGTGCCACCACCTCACCAGAAACTGTGGAGGAGAGAAAAAAGTGATATGATGTGTATAATGTACTGAAAAAGAAAAACTGTCAGCCAAAAATTCTGTATCCAGCAGAGCTGTCCTTCAAAGATGAGGATGAGTTCAAAGTCTTCACAGATAATATTTGGAAAAAGCTATTCTATGCTAATAGTAACCAAAAAAAGAGCTGGAGTAGACCAGATAAATTTAAAATAACATTATAGTACATGAACAATAATTCCTCAGTGCAACAGTAATTACTCAGAACAATAATTGTTCCTGTGATCAGTATTCCCTCTAATATTCACACACTTTACTTAAAATTATCTAGGTCAATAATGATTTAGTATGACTACTGTTGAGCAAGATTTTGAGTTTTTCTGCCTCATAAAATTATGAGATGGCAAATTGTTATCTTCTGTAATTCATTCCAATTCAATGTGAAGATTTCCAAAATAGGAATTTGAGTATCTAGAAAGAATTATGGCCTAAATGGAAATTAAATGACTAAATCAATAATTTATTTCATTCATAGATATTATGTCCAATAGATAGAGCTGTAATATAAAATTAGAATTACATTGTAATTAATTTCTATTGTATTTGAAACATTTTTTACATTTATAAATGTTTGTTGGCATGCTATCTATTTTTAATAATTGATTATATTAAATCTAACCTGGACTTGCACTCAATATTAAAATTTGTACTTTCTTTAAAAACTAAAATCAATTGGACATAGACATGAAGGTTTATTTATGTATATGTTTTTTTAATTTATTGAAGTATATCACTCATACATGAACATACATAAATAATAAGTGTATAGCAATAGTTGTGACCTTACAAAACAAACATACCTAACATAATGCAGTGCTCTCATACCTACCCTACCACAAATACCTTGCATTGTTGTTAAACATTTTTAACTAATGATTAAAAAGCATCCTCAAAATATTACTAATGAAAGTATTTTCCCCCAACCCTCCCTATTATTATTATTTTATATCATTTATACATGAACATACATAAACAATAAGTGCATAGAAACATTCATAACATCATACAAGCGTCCCATACATCAATACTCCAACAACACCTTGCATTGTTGTGAGATATTTGTTACAAGTTATCAAAGAATATTGTCAACCTTTTAGTGCTAATTATAGTCCTTATCTTACATTTGGTATATTTTTCCCCCCAACCCACCCAATTATTATTCTTTAAATATATTTTTATGACAGAAGTTGTAAACTTACAAAACAATCATGCACATGTGCAGAATTCCCAGGCAACACCCCTCTATCAACATACCACAGCGTTGTAGAACATTTGCTACATATTATGAGATAACATCATCTGATTATTCCAGTTCTATAGCGTACATTTGGCACACATTTTCCATACTCCCCCATTATCAACACAGTACAACTTTGGCATATGTATTATTAGTCAGCCAAAGGGGTGCTGATGCAAATGAAGCGGAACGCTTCATACAAATAATGACTACCAGGAGAAAATTTCAATGAAACCTTAATTACCGGCCGGGGCGCACTCCCTAGTGAGAGTGGCACCTAACGTCCGGTGACTGCAGTTTTTATAGAACTCCTTCCCGAGTGGCTAATTCTATAGTAACCAAAAACAGGATTGTTTTAATCATCATACATATTTCTATAGCAACCAAAAACAAGATTGTTTAAATCATCATACATAGCAAAGCAAGCACGCAATGTTCCAAAAGCTGATGTTTGCCGTTAGCGTTCCAGCAGGGATGGGGAGTGGTTGATGCTTGGGGCATGACGTACTCATTCTTTTCAGACCTGGATGGGCACCTGGTTTCCACCCACAATTGTTAGAGGATTTTTCTACTGGGAATTTCCTGGTACTGTTTTAACTCCTTCTCACAAAATACCAGAAATCGGTGGGTTTTTAGAAAGGGTATTTATTTGGCATAGAAGCTTACAGTTACTGGGTCATAAAGCATAAACTTCTTCCCTCATCAAAGTTGGTTGGAAAGACATGGCAAAGGACAGATTTGGAAAGTTTGAATTGCAGTTTTGATGTTGGAGTTCTGGTGAGGAAGGAGAGAAGGCCCCGGGATAGAGATGAGCCATTCAACTAAGAGTTCACAGCTGGCCTTGTGGAGAGAGGCAAAGCCTAGAGACCCTCATAGTCTACAGCTGACCTTGTGGAGGAACCAGAGGAGCTAAGCCCAGAGAGAAATGGAGTCCTGGGAAGAGAGGAACCCAAGAAGCCTGAACCCTGGCAAAGTTCAGCAGCTGCCTTGCTCCAACACATACTTTCACCAGAACTCCAACATCAAAACTGCAATTCAAACTTTCCAAATCTGTCCTTTGCCATGTCTTTTATCTTTGAGACCCCACCAAGGGGCAGAGCTCAATGCCCTACTGATGTGGCCCAAAGAAATCTCTAATCATAACTTAATCATGCCCAGATGAACATTTTTACAAGCATAATCCAATCTCTATTTTTGGAATTCATAACTATATCAAACTGCCAAACTGCTACAGCATAGATCTAAGAATATTACATTATTACTGTTAACCACAGCCAATAGGTCACTCCAGCTGTATTTTTCCCATGCTTCTCCACATTCTCACTGCCCTGTGACAGTGATGTACAACTGCTCTAGCTCACAAAGGACACTCTTGCATCTGTACCATCAACCACAATTCTCATTCACCTCTGGGTTTACTGTGCTGTTCAGTCCTTAGATTAGTCTAAGCTTCTGTCAATTGGCATTACATCCCTAGACTACAATCTTCAGCCACATCCTCATTTATAAACCAGCTGTTACTCACTATAATGTGTTACCATCAACTCTGTACATTTATACACTTTTAGAGTAAAGCTAGTTAAAATGTCTACATACAATATCAGTAGTCCATCTCAGTACTCCTCTTATCTCCTTTAAGAATCTACCACCTGCCACCAGGTCTTAAAGACATTTTCCTACATTCTCTTCTAGAAGCTCTATGGTTCCTGCCCTATACCCAGGTCTTCCACCCACCTTGAATGTTATAACCTCTGTATAAGGTGTGACACGGGTCCTCCCACCCTCCCTTGTCATGGACATCCAGTTTTATCAGCACCATTCACTGGGTGGGTTTGACAGGCTAGTAAAAAAAATCACTTGACCATAGATGTGATGGTCTGTTTCTGAACCATTAATCCAGTTCCATCGGTTACGTGTCTGTCTCTATGCCAGTACCATGCTGCCTCTACCACCATAGCCTGGTAACATGATTTAAAGTCCAGAAATGAGAGTCCTCCAAATTTGCCACTCCCCTCCAAGATGTTTCCAGCCATTCAGGAACCCCTGCCCCTCCAAACAAACCTGATCATCATGTTTTCCATTTCTTTAAAAAATGTTGGTGGAATCTTTATCAGGACCACACAAGTGCTTCACATCTTTTGCTAAGTTCATTCCCAAACATTTGGACTTTATCTGTCATATTTTATTTTCATGACACTTTTGACACTTTTAGTTACTTTAATTGACATAATCTTCATTTCTAGACTCTCTTCCAGGCCTCTCTCTCATGTCTTTTCTTTTTAGGCTATAGCACATCCTTTAGTATTTCCTGCAAAGTGAGTCTCTTGGTTACAAACTCTCTGTTTCTATTTATCTGTGAATATTATAAACTTACCCTCATTTTTGAAAGACATTCTTGCCAGATATAAGATCCTTGGCTGGAAGTTTTTCTCTCACAGCATCTTAAATATATCATACCACTGCCTCCTTGCCTCCATGGTTTCTGGTGAAAAAATCAACAATCTTATTGGGTATCCCTTATATGTTATGCATTGCTTTTTTCTTGCTGCTCTCAGAATACTCTCTTTGTCTTTGGCATTTGATATTCTGATCAGTAAGTGTCTTGGAGTTGGTCTATTCAGTTTTTTTTTTTTTTTTTTGGATGGGAGTACATTGTTCTTCTGGGACATGGATATCTATGTCCTTCAATAATAGGGTTGGAAAATTTTCTACCATTATTTCTTCAGATATTCCTTCTGCCCCTTTTCCCTTCTCTTCTCCTTCTGGGACACCCATGGCATGTATATTTACACTCCCTTGCTGTCATTTAGTAACCTCAGACCTTGTTCAAGTTTTTTCAATTTTTTCTTCATCTGTCCTTTTTTATGTTCACTTTCAGAGGGCATTTCTTCAAACTCTCCAGTCCTTTCTTCTGCCTCCTCAATCTGCTATTATATGATTCCAGTGTATATTAAATTTCATTTATTGCACCTTTCATTCCCATAAGATCTGCTATTTTTCTATGTATGCTTCTAAATTCTTTTTGTGCTCATCCAATGTCTTCTTAATATCCTTAATTTCTTTAGCCATCTCACTTAATTTATTAAGGAGATTTGTTAGAACATCTATGATTGATTGTCTCAACTCCTGTATGTCATCTGGAGGCTTATCTTGTTCCTTTAACTGGGCCGTATCTTCCTGTTTCTTGGTGTGGATTGTAATTTTTTGTTGGTGACTACATTTTTTTCAAGCTTTGTGAAGAAATTTGATCTAGATTCATATTTAAATCAACAATTGTTATAGTCATGTCCCTCAAAACTTGATCTGCCAAGACAAAAAAACTTTAACATAAAGAGTGATAATGAGATAGAAATGAAACTTAAATGCAATTAGAAGAATACAAAAGGTATAGTAATTAACTTAAACTTATATATTTAAATTTTGGACATGTGCATTACTTCATAGATCCTATGCTTGTATAGAACCAGACAAACAGCCTTCCTTGTCTGCCATTCTTTCTAGGATGATGACAACAGGAAGCTATTGGAAGTTGGGCTTGATCATCTTGAGACAAGGAATCCTGGAAGGCTAGATGATTCAATGAAAAGGGGTGGTGAGCCATGTATGATCTTGAAATAAATTTCAAAAACTGGTTACTATTGGAGGGAGGAGAGAAAATGATCTTGAGCTTGGGTTGGACAGGAATATAGTCACTTGCCCTGCCTCCTTAGTGGGACATGTAAGGGAGTAAAGGATGATCTGGTGAAGGAAGCCCTTGGCAGCTGACCAGGCTCTGGAGATGCTGGCAGAGGGGAAGATTCAGAGAAAAGGTTAAGACCCAAAGAGATCTTGCTGATGAATGAGCATAATTTCCAAAGGCCAATGAAAAATATTTTCAGTAATTTTGAACAATTTTTAAAATAGGGTAAAAAAAGTATGTATGAAGAGCTCTGTGGAGATAGATTGGGGTATTTTCAGGCTCTGTGTGCTGATAAGCTCCTCAAGGCAGGGAGGTGGACCTGGAGAAGCTTAGAGAGGGTGGTTTTTGAATAGCAGGCAGTTCTCCAAAGACTGTTTCACCTTTGGCTTCCCTGTAGGAGAGTGAGAAGCATGATGTTCACATCAAAGGGATCTCCGGTCTTCCCCCTACCCTGCAAACAGGAGCCATTTGGCTTACCCCTCAGGTCTCTTTCTTTCACAACCTCTGGCAAATCCTCTTGGCCCCAACTCCCAAATATACTTAGAATATGACAGTATGAGAATACTTCCACTTCCACCAGCATTTAATTCTATGCTAGATGATAGATCTTACCAATTAAAGCTAAATTTCTTCTAGTTGCCTAGAAAGAACCACAAATTCTAACCATACACCTTGTCTGTTCTGACACATCACTTTTATATTTATGGAGACTTTTTTGTCATTCTTTTGCTATTTGAAGGACTCTAATTTGCATACTCACATATCCATCTGAAAATATTGGAGCTTTTACTTCAGTCTCATAAGAAATTAACTAGTTATTAATGCTAAAAGCATAGTAATGCATATCACACTACATCATAAGTCTATTTTTTTCAGAAATATTTGGTGAATAGCATCATTACAGGATTTTATAATTCAAATTTGTATTTATTTCCATTTATTTAGTTACATATAATGCAGAAGTAATTAAGAATTAGAACTTACTTGGAAATACCTAATTTTAGGATTATTATATGCAGTATATCTCAAGACATCAGATATCATACAGATGATATGTAGATATCATACAATATAAAGATCTTTATTATTCTCATGATCTTTCACAGTATGCTGGTGGCCAACCTACATTCAACTGGGAATATATTGTGGTTTTCTTTCAGAAGTAATTGACCCTTTAAAATGTCCACATCTCTTCTCAATTAAGTCCAGATGCTGATAAGCATACTCCATACACATTGCACTTCTAATACATTGCTGCCTCTTAATTATGAATGTGCAGCAGAAGATCAAGTGTTTCTAGGTAGTCTCTTTATGTTGGCAGGAAAAAAAGAAACACAGAGTAAGCTGAGGCATTGCATGGAATAGATGGGAAAATCTAAAAAGAAAAAAACAGTGAAATCTCATTGGGAAAAAAAAAAGAGGAGACTCCCTCCAAAGGGTACTGTTAAAAAATACCTCAGGAAAATACAGCTCCTAATATTTGAAAATATTATAACAGGAAATAAATTGTGCCAAAGAATTGTTAGAAGAACATTTGACGTAGACTCTCTAAAGAGTAAAGATAAATATCAAAGAGATTGAAAATTCAAGACAAATGATAGGAAAAATATCAATGAAGGACATCTTACTAAAATAATTCCAGAAAAAGCAAAGAGAAAGGGACGGAAGGAAAAATATCAAAAATTTACAAGATTTTAAGTTCTTCAAACTTAAGGAAATGAGTTGAAAAAAGGACCCAAAAATCCCAGAGAAATATGTTCAAAACAATAGCAACATAAAATTATATCATGGCACATCCTTGTGTAATGCTACAGCATTGGAACTAGAGTTCTCTAAGATCAGGTAGTGAAAGAAAAAAAAAAAAAAAAAATTGAAAAAGAAAAAGTTAATACAAATGACATGAAATTTTAGTGGGATGAGTTATTAACACAAGTTACTTGGGTGGGGGAGAAACATTCAAACTCTAAAGAAAGTCACTTATCAACTTGGATTCCTTCATACAACCAAAGCAGCAAACTGTGAGAGAGTATATTTCTTGCACATTGACTGTTTACTGGTTGGTTATTTGTTCTGGCTTTCCATCTGTAATACATCCAATTGTTTTAAAAATAGCCCAAGTTAACGTTTTACAGTAATTTAGAGTTAATCTCAATTGTATACTCCAGGAAACTGCACCAAACAGTTGCTTAAAACATATAAATCTCTGCATTTATGAAACCTAAGCCCCTTTAGGCCAAAGTCACTTTAGCCTTTGGGGTTCCTTAGCCCAGAGGCTCTCCATTGTACTGGCATTGCACTGATTCTAAGCTGTCTCAGGCATGACATCACCTAAACATATGTGCCTACTCTTCTTTGTTTCCTACTCTCCTTTGGATCTTTTCCCTTCGCTTTCTTCCCCTCTGGTAGTTCCATCATAACATGGTCTTGGAAGGTTTCTTGCTTTGAGGAGCTACCCCTTACAAAGCAAATCTTAATGTTGACCCTAATAATTACCTTGTGTATTACTGCCATCTGGTGGCCATATGATTTTCATTGTCCAATCTAAAATCCTCCAAGAAATCAATACAGTTCTTTCTCAAATTGAGGAGATTCTCATGTATTTCTACTCTGCTGGAAAGTTTTTACCATGAATAAGTATTGGATTTGTCAGATGTTTTCTGCATTGATTTACATAATATTTTTCTTATCTTGATTAGGTAGATTGCATTGATTCAATTGTTGAAACAGCCTTGCACACCTGGAATAAATTCAACTTGGCTGTGGTGTATAATCTGTTTATACAGTTTTGATTTTTATTTGCTAATATTTTTTGAAGATTTTCCACAATGTCCATGAAAAATCCTGTTCTATAGCTTTTCTTGTGTGCAATGTATTTTTCTTGTTTTGACATTAGGGTAATTCTGACCTAATAGAATTTATTTGGAAGTAATCAGTTTTATGATTGGGAAATATGAGTCATCCAAATCCGATCTTCTTTTACAAGATGGCTTTTTCTATTTGAGGTCACTTACACTTCCATATAAATTTGATGATTGGCTTTTACATTTATGCAAAGAAAGCTCTTGTAATTTTCATTGGGGTTGCACTGAATTTGTAAATTACTTTGGGTAGTATTGACATCATTACTATAATTTGTCTTCCAATCCATGAAATAGAATGCCCTTCCACTTATTTAGGTCTTCTTTGACTTCATGTAGCCATGCTTTGTAGTTTTCTGTGTACATGTCCTTTTCATCCTCATTTAGATTTCTTCTAAGAAATGTATTTATCTTGTTGTTTTAAGTGAAACTTTTTCTTAATTTCTAGTTCTGATTTTCATTGCTTGTCTATATAAACACTACTCTTTAAATATTTGATGCCCATTAAAACAATCTCAGATGGGTACATTTTTCCCAAAGTGAGAACATTACATTTTACTAATTTTGTGTATAGATTTCCTGATTTTAACTTATTTATTTCTCCTCTATTTTTATTTATTATTTACTTTCTTTGCTCTTGTCTTAAATTACTCTTTTATTTTTTTGGGGGGGGGGCGGGATTTCACATTTTTATTGGGGGTCACAGGGGAGGGGACCTGCCCCCATCAACGGAGGTGTTAAATTATTCTTTTATGTCTAATTTGCTAAGGTATGAACAGAGTACAAATTTGTATTCTTTTTTCCTCCTATATGCATTCCATGATATTAATTTCACCCTGAATACTGTTTTGTTAGGTCCCAAACATTTCATAAATACTACTTTCACTTTTCATTCAGTTTGAAATATTTTAAAATTTTTTCTGAAGCTTCCGTTATGACCAATGTGTTTTGTTTGTATGTTGTTTTAATCTCTATATAGTTTGGGATTTCCAGCTATTTTTCAGTTTTAAATTTGAATTTAATTCAATTTCTGTCTGAGAACATATTATGGAAGATTTTTAAAATTATCTATTTGTGATTTTGGGAACAGACTATTGCTCATCTTGATGAATGTTCCATGTGAGCTTGCATATAATGTATACTCTGCATTATTGGATGAAGTTTTTTATTATTTCTTTTGAGTTTTTTTTTATTTTTAAAAAAGCTTTAGATTACATAAATGTTACATCCAAAATATAGTGGATTCTCATATACCCCATCCCATCCCCCTCCAACAATTTCTCTAATTAACAACTTTCATTACTGTTTTATTTGACACAATTTTGACCACATATTGAAGTATTGCTACTAACCGTGGACTATAGTTTACATTATAGTTTACATGACACTATGTACAATGGCCTTTATCTGTCATTTGTAATGTCATGCAGAACAATTTCAATGTCCCCAAACTACCCCATGTTACACAGATTCTTCCTTCTCCCTCCCCTCGGTGGAGACTGTCTATATATTAATGATACAATCTGTTCCATTGTAGGAATAGTCATAAGTCTAATTCAGTCTATGGTTGCATTCCCACCTTATGTTTGTTCATTCCCAATCTTGAGGATTTTGGGGTGGTGACATTGTCCATCATCATCCTTTTATTAGTTGTCCTGGGTGAGTCCAATGAACTGGACAGCGGGAGAAACTCTTGCTGAGATGCAGGGCTCAAAGAGCGTAAGAACAGACTGAAGATTTAAGCCTCTGGGATATATATTTAGCAACTATAGTGCTTATTGTGATAAGCACTATAAAATAAAATAAACAAGAAAATATTAAACTTCCATCCTGGAGTTTATTGTTATGTTTTGAATTAGAGGGGCAAGAATCTCATGACAATATAGGCAGTGCCTAATAAAAGAAAACAAAATAAAAGAGGCTTAAGAGTCATGTCTAGGGAAATTGTAAATGAGTCTAACTCTGTTACATTGGGGAGCATATATTTCAAAGTAAGGCCCACTGACAAGGTCCGGAAATCCTGAGATTGTCTGCCCTGCCTATATTGTCCAGATGTCTCTAGATCACTCAGGAGCACCCCTGTTTGAGGCTCTGTTGTGGCAGTCAATGAGATCCTGCTGAGACATGCATAAACATAACCTTTGGAATGACCACCCTACTCACTTTGAAATCTCTTAGCCATAAAAACTCATTTGTATTTAATAACCCCTCTTTTGGTCAAGGTCTTTTTCCAAATGCATAGCTAGTTGGCATTTGGTAATAATCACTCAGCATCAGGAAGGCTCATCCCCAGGATTCATGTCCCACAATTGAGGGGGGAGTGGGGTTAAGGTTGTACATATATTTGCTCAGTTTGACTTAAAAATAGGGCATATTTAAACAACAAGGAGGCTTTCAGGATGTAATTCTTAGGCAATATATAATACTAGGTTAAGTTTCAATTTCACTAGAAAAGGTTCATCAGTACAACCATCAAAATCAAGGGCTTGGCATTATGGTCTGTCCTCCTTTGCTAGGTACTCCCCATGTACTCAGGAGATCCTTGCTGCTGTATTAGGTAATGTTGCAGTACTCTCCAGGATGGGAATTCAATGCTCTTTCAGTTATTGTGTGGGATTTCAGCCACTGAGACAACATCCCATGACCACCTGAACATATACATATGACACAGAGGCATGGCCCAGGTGCACCCCACCCCATACTTCTCCCATCATTGACAATCCCACACCAGTGACTCTCCCCTACCACAGTCGTGACTCTTTTGTGATCCAAAACCTCTCCAAAAGCATGGTTGAAAGCTAAAAAAATAAACATAAAAATAATAAGAAATTAAGGCAATAAAAATAAAATACAAAAATAATAAAAATAAAGGTAAAAATGAAAAAATAAAAAGGACAACACACTTTTTAAAATATTTCTTTCATCACTGTAAGATATGTTATCTTTTATGTAAAGCGACAATTCCTTCCATATGTTCACCCAGTGTCTTATTTTTTTTTTCTTAGTCTTCAAAGAAGCTTTAAGTTACAGAAAAGTCAAATAGAACATATAAGGGATTCCCATATACCTAACCCCCTATCCATCCCCCTCTCCCTTATTAATAACATTTTACATTTATATGGTACATATGCTACAATTGATGTTCAAATATTAAAGCATTGCTATTAACAATGGTCAAAGGTTTACATTATGCTGTACATTTTGCACTGTACTGTTTTATAGGTTTTGACAAAATTAAAATGTCCTTTATCCATCATTGCATGATTATGTAGAACAGTTCCAATGTCTGATGTTCCATCTATTCAATGCTTCCTTTTCCTACCCTTCATAAACTATGGTAACCACTATTTCAAGTTTTGAAGAATAAGTTTTATAGTTACATGCAATGATATTGGGGGTTTGACATATTGGTCTGTTTTCTTTTATTAGTCACTTCCTATATTCTTGAGAGATTCTTGCTCCTCTAATTGAAAACAGCAATATGTCCCAGGATGGGAGTTTAATATTTTCTTGTCTATTTTGTGGGTCCCCACTCACTGAGTTAATACACTACGACAAAATGAACACTTTCATATTCCATAGAATGATGCCCCAGGTGTGCTGTATACCACATATCCCCAACCCCTGATGTCATACATGGGTAACTCTCCCCTGCCATATTTGCCAGAAGAACATTGACATCATTGTAATTTTAACCACAGACATACACATCCCCAGAGTTCACCTGATCCTTCTTCCAGCGCTTGCCCCAGTCCATGGGTAGACAAACCCAATCCCCACAAACTCCCCTCACATACCAGCATCATTGAACCCAATCACATCACTGCACCACTATCACCCCATCCACTGCCCAATCACCCCCTCCCAACTTATAGGTTTTCCCCCTATTGAGCACCAGCTCAAGACCTTCCACTTCCTTCTGTCTCCTGATAACCTATCTTTCAGATACTAGCTCTGTGAGTATGCTCAATTTGCTTGAGTCATATCAGTGTAGTCATGTAATATTTGTCCTTCAGTGACTGGCTTACTTCACTCAACATAAGGTCTTCGAGATTCATCCATGTTACACTGTGTGAAGATTTCATTCCTTCCTACAACTGAGTAATATTCCTTTGTGTGTATATACCACAATTTGCTTATACATTCATCTCTTCATGGATACTAGGGTTGTGTTCCATTTTGGCAATAGTGAATACTGCTAATATGAACGTTGATGTGCATATGTCTGTTTGGATCCCTGTTTTCAATTATTCTGGCCATAAACCCAGAAGTGGGATTGCTGGATCATGTGGCAGTTCTATAGTTAACTTCCTGAAGAACTGTCAAACCGTCCTCCACAATGGCTGCACCATTCCCCATTCCCACCAGCAGAGGATGAGTGTTCCCTTTCTTCCACATACTCTCCAACACTTGTAGTCCTCTATTTTTTAATAGCTGCTGGTCTAATAGGTGTAAGATGATATCTCATTGTAGTTTTGATTTGCACTTCCCTAATAGCTAGTGATGCTGAGCATCTTTTGATGTGCTTCTTAGACATTTGAATTTCTTTTTTGGAGAAGTGTCTATTCAAATCTCTTGCTTATTGTTTAAATGGGTTGTTTGCCTTTTTTATTTTTGAGATGTAGGATTTCTTTTTATATTTTGGATATTAGGTCTTTATCTGATAAATGTTTATTAAATATTTTCTTGTATTATATAATCTGACTTTTCGCTCTCTTGACAAACTCCTTTGAAGCAAGAATGTCTTTAACTTTGAGATCTCAATTATCTATTTTATCTTTCATTGCTCATGCTTTGGGTATAGTTTATGAAAATATTTCCTACTACAAGATCTTATAGATGCTTTCATACATTACCTTCTAGGAGCATTATGGTTGTGGCTCTTATATTTAGGTATTTGATCCAAATGGAGTTAATTTTTGTATGTGATGTGAGACAGTGATCCTCCCTAATTCTTTTGGGTATGGCTATCCAGTTCTCCAAGCACCATTTCTTGAAGAGGGCATTCTGTCTCAATTGAGTGGGCTTGGTTGGCTTTGTCAAATATTATTTGACCATATATGTAAAGATCTACACCAGAACTTTCAATTTGGTTCTGCTTGTCAGTATCTCTATCCTTGTGCCAATACCATGCAGTTATTTATTTATTTATTTTTTTATTGTGGGTAAAAATCAAAATTTTCACAATACATACCAACATTTGCAAAATGATATATAAATATATATGCATATATGTGCATTTGCTTACAAAAATGTTATTTATTTAACATTGTGACTTTTGTAGTATACTTTATTTATTTATTTATTGGATATTTGTGGCCACTATTCCTTCCAAATAAATTTCATAATTAGCTTTTGTTCCAGATCTTCGAGGTTAAGCCTTTAGCATTTCACCATTTAATATGACATTACATATGGGTTTTTCATATATACCCTTTATCATGTTGATGAAGTTTTCTTCTATTCCTATCTTTTGAAGTATTTTTATCAAGAAAGGATGCTTTATTTTGTCAAATGCTTTTTCTGCATCAATAGTGAAGGTCATGTGATTTTTTTCTTTAAATCTGTTAATGTGGTATATTACATTGATTGAGTTTCTTATGTTGAAACATTCTTGCATACCATGTTTGAAAGCCACTTAGTCATGATGTGTAATTCCTTTAATGTGTTGTTGAATACAATTAACAAATATTTGGTTGAGAATTTTAGTATCCAGGTTCATAAGAGAGTTTGGTCCATAGTGTTTTGTTTTTGTTTTTGTTTTTGTTTTCTGATGATATCATTTTTTGACTTTGGTATTAGAGTGATTTTTTGGCATCATTGAATGAGTTAGGCAATGTTCTCTCCAATTTTATTTTTTGGAGAAGTTTAAGCAGGATTGGTTTTAATTCTTTCCAGAATGATTGGTAGAATTCCCCTGTGAAGCATGAATTCTACCTCGCTTCATAGCTCTTATTCATTGGGAGGTTTTGGATACCTAATTCAATTTCCATACATGTGATTTTTCTGTTGAGTTCATCAATTTCTTCTTCTGTCAATGTAGGCTGCTTGTGTGTTGATAGAAATTTGTCCATTTCATCTAAGTTATCCATCTTGTTGGCATACAATTTTTCAAAATATCCTCTTATGATACTTATTATTTCTGTGGGATCCATGGTGATAACCACTCCATAATTTCTTATTTCATGTATTTGTATTTTCCCTTTTTTTTTTTTTTTGGTTGTTGTTGTTCTAACCTTTTATTAGTCTAGCTAAGGGTTTGTAAATTTTATTAATCTGCTCAAAGAACCAGCTTTTGGTTTTGTTAATTGTTTTGTCTTGTTTTTTAATCCTTAATTTCATCTAGGACTGCTCTAATCTTTGTTAATTCTTTCTTTCTGATGAGAATTCTTATTTACTTTTATAAATATTTGTTGCTATGCTTTTTATTTTTTATAATTGATTATATTAAATCTAACCTATCCTTGCACTCTCTATTAAAATTGGTAATTTCTTTCAACACACAGTAGAAGACCACTGAGGAAGAGAGAGACAGCATCATAGATATGGCATAGGCCCTATGCCTGATAGACTACACTGACCTTATGGAGAGAACAGAGCAACTGATCCCAGAGAAGAACAAGACCCAGGAGAAAGAAGAGACTAATCCCAGCCTACAGCTGATATTGGAAGAAGCTGGGATCATGGAGCCTTAAGAGGATGTGGGGGACTGAACCCTTGCAGAAACTGGCAGCCTTCTTGCTCCATCATATGGCAACAGACTTTGGTGAGGGAAGTAACTTACACTTTACAGTCTGATAACTGTAAGCTTCTACCCCAAATAAATGCCCCTTATAAAAGCCAACTGATTTCTGGTATTTTGCATCAGCACCCCTTTTGCTAACTAATTTAGTTTGTTTGTTTGCTTTTTGTTTATTATTGTTGTTATTGAAATAATGAAACTGCTTTAATAATGATTGAAGTCATGAATGCACAACTATGTGATTATACCAAATATCATTGATTGTACATTTTGGATAAATTGTATGCTTTATTAATATGTAACAATAAAATTTGGGAAAAAACTCTATGGGATGCAGCAAAAGTAGTTATGGGAAGGAAATTTATAATCATGAATAGGCATTTAATAAGCATTAAAAAAGAAGAAAGAGCTAAAATCAAAGCCCTAACTGCACACATGGAGGAACAAGAAAAAGAATAGCAAACTAATCACAAATCAAATATTTATAAAGGTAAATAAGAATTCTAATATAATAGAAATTAATTATAAAATAATTCTATTTTTTATATTGTAGCTTTATTGGACATAATAATCTCTAAGAATGAAATAAATTATTGGCTTAGCTATTTAATTTCCATTTATGCAATAATTATTTCTGATAATCAAATTCCTATTTCTGAATTCTTCACATCGTATTGGAATGAATTACAGCAGATGAAAATTGGTCAACTCATAATGTTATGAGGAAGAAAAACTCAAAATCTTCTTCACCAGTAGTCATGCTAAATCATTATTGACCAGATAAATTACTTTAATTAAAGAATATGAAAAAGAAAGGGTTAAAGAAAAATGAAGTATCCAAAAATACCTCTTCTCCAGTCCTCAATTATTATTATTATTATTTTTTAAATATTTTATTTATTCTTCTGGATTCTCTTTATTTATTTTAATTTTTAAAGAGCTGTTGAAAACGTTTAATAATGATTGAAGAGAAGAATGCACACCTCTGTGAATATATGACTCACCAGGGAATGTACGCATTTGATAAGTAAGATAGTCATTTAACATGTATTAATAAAACAGACTTGTTTTAAAAGTTGTGGGTATGTCTGAAATTGTACACCCTAGTTGAGCCATGAATAATAGGCATTAGTCATATTTTAAAGATGCTTTGGCCAATTTTTAAAAAAGGAATCACAATTCAACGATCTCCCTCAATTATTTTGTATGAAAAAAATTTTGTATGAAAATTTTGTATGAAAAAAATTTCCAAAAGTGGGAAAGGGTAAATACAAATGAGTCAGGAAGTCATTCCAGAAATTATGCTTATGCATGCCTCAGCAAGATATCATTAACTGCCACAGTAAACAGTGTTTCAAACAATTGGAATCTTGAAGGCTCCAGAGCCATCCAGATACTATAAGCAGGGTAGAGAGCCCAAGAGTTTGGTGCCCTGTCAGTGGGCCTTACTTTGGAATTTATGCTACCCAGTGTGACAGATTTAGAGTCATTTGTGTTTCCCTACACATGGCTCTTCTACTTCTTCTATTTGAATGTATAGTTAGTACAATATTCAATAGGTATATGTCCAAGAGACTTAAATCTTTGGTTTGTCCATGTGCCAGTTGGGACCTGAATCTTAGCAGAGATGCAACATCTGCTCTCTTGTTCATTGGACAAATCCAGGACAACTGAAAAGGAGGTAATGATGGACAACACCCATCCCACGGAACAGAGAGAGTTTACAACTGCAAGATAGTTTCATCCATCTGCCCCATGGGATCTAAGGCCTCTTTCAATTAGAGTCAGAGTGGGCATCACCATCCCCAAATCCTCAAGATTGGATGAACAATGGACAAAGGTAGACTTACTATTATTCTACTATAGACTTATGGTTATTCCAGCAAAAGAAGAACTTTTATAATTGATGTGGAGGCAATGGACACCAGAGGTTCTGAGGGAATAGAGAGGGAAGAATAGTTGTAATATGAGGCATTTTGGGGACATTGTAATTGTCCTGCATGATGTTGCAATGACAGATACAGGCCATTATATATTTTTTCTTAACTTACAAAATTGTGTAGGACAGAGTGTAAACCACAATGTAAACTATTATCCATGGTTATTGGCAATGCTTCAATATATGTCCATCAGTTGTAACAAATATACCACACTAATGAAGGATGTTGTTAATGTGGGAAAGTGTGGGAGGGTAGGGAGAGGTACATATGGGATTCCTGCTTCCTAGAATGGCTTGTTATTTTTTGTTGATGTCTAGGTATCTGAATATGTTGGTGAATTTACTTTGATGGCTAGATTCTCTCTCATGCATATTGTTTTCTCCCCCACCCTCACCACAGCTCTTTAATATTTGTTTCAACTTATTTTGTTTTTAAAATTGCCCAGTTTAAGTTATCAAAATCAGGCCAGGGACTTTATTAGTGCGGTGCAGATTTTCTCCCAAGGGTTGGTAACAGGAAGCAGTTTTTCTACATGCAATTTCCAGACTGACCAGAAGATGGCGTGAGTCAGCTCACCTTTTCATGGAAGTGTTTCAGTCTTGGTTTTCCTGTGTTCCTGTACTGAATCTCCAGATTGGAGATTGATAGATGATCCTTTTTACTAATAATATACAGTGTCCTTCTTTGTCTCTTACAATAATTTTGCATTTAAAGTCTATTTTGTCTGATATTACTAGAGCCATTCTTGCCCTTTTTTCGGTTATTGTTTGCATATAAATCATTTTCCAACCATTCACTTGCGCCTCATTGCTTCCCTTTTTTTTAAGGTGTTTCCTGTAGACAGCTTATAGATAGGTCATATTCCTTATGCATCCTGCCAATCTCTGTCTCTTGATTGGAGAGTTTAACCCATTAACATTCAATGTTATTACTGTCAAGACATTACTGACATTAATCATGTTTTCTTTAGATTTATATATATCATATTTTGTTTTTTATTTCTCTTTTTATCTTTTAATTTTTCTTACTAATAATATTCCTTTCTTCACTCTTCTCCAACTATCTTTCTCCCATTTTTTTTCCCCTTTCAACCTGCAAAACTCCCTTTAGTTGTTCTTGAAGGTCAGGTTTCCTATTGTCATCTCTTTTAATTTCTGTTTATCTGTAACCATTTTGAACTCTCCCTCAGGGTTAAATTGCAACTCTGCTGGATACAGAATTCTTGGCTGACAAATTTTTGTTTTCTTTTAGCACATTAACTATGTCATGTTTTTTTTTTTTTTTTGCTTCCATGGTTTCAGATGAGAAATCAGCACTTAATCTTATTGAGCTTCCCTTGTATGCTATAGATCTCTTTACTTTTGCTGCTTTCAGTATTTATGTCATGGGTGTTTATTTCCTCCAGCACTCCTTCTGCCCTCCTTTCCTTCTCTTCTCCCCCTGGCATTTCTATAATGCATATGTTTGTGTTTCATTGTCATTCTATTCCCTGAGTCCCTGATAACTTTTTTCTATCATTTTATCTATCTGTTCTACAATCTTTCTAATTTCAAATGTACTATCTTTGACTAATTCTTTAATCTGCCTGTTCAAATCAGTTATGTTCTTCCAGCATATACTTTATTTCTTGCATTGTGCCATTGATCACCATCAGATCCATTATCGTTTATTGTATGTTTGCAATTTCTTCAGTATATTCCCCAAGTGTCTCCTTAATATCCTTTATCTCTTGCTTCACTTCACTATGTTGATCATGTTATTTGTTTGGACATCTTTGATTATTTGTTCCATGCTCTGCATCTCCTTGTTTTTCAGCTTGCTTATTAGACTGGGCCATGTCTTCCTCTTTATTAGTATGGCTTGTAATTTTTTATTGGTATCTAAGTATCTGTTTATCTTGATGGGTTTATCCAATTTGTTATCATCTCTTTCTACTCTAGGGTTTTATTTTGTTTGGCATTTTTTTTAAAGATTCCTTTTTGACCTTTGGTTTCACTTATTCTATATCCTTGTAGTTCTCTGTGTTCATTTTCTTTTGTCCTCTTTTTATCTCTGTCCTCCTTCCTGGATGATTGACAGCACTCACCTGGTCTGCAGATCACCAAAGCAGCTCCCTCAGATAATTTCTGCCTTGTTCTTTTGGTGAGAGAGTTGAGCTCTGCCTACCTTCTTAGACATTATCTTCCAGGAGGTTTCCTGGATGAAGCTTTTACAAACGTCAGTTAGATCTCCACATCATTATGTAATGTGTCTCTTTATCTTTGATAAATATCTTTGTTCTGAAATCTGTTTTGTATGCAAATAATATATCTACTGCTGCTTTCTTTGTTATGTGCTGACAAATAACATTATATTGCCTCTCATGTATTGCAGGTATATTGTAGTAGATCATTTCCTGTCATCTTCTTCACCCAAAGACTAGCAAGTACTTACATCAAAAGAAAATCTTAATGCCATAAGAGCATTCCCAACTTTGTACTAAGATTTTCTTTCTCTTATAGCAGTATGACACGGAAGGGTTACTGGTTTAGGATGTTGGATGGAGGCACATTCGGGACAGAGCACACCTGAAGCAGGCTTCTAGGGAGTGTGTGAGTAATTATTTTGTCATAATGTGTTGTATCAGTGGGAGAAAACCCACATAATAAGCAGGAAGGAGTTGGACTGCCATCCTCGGGAGGACTGATTTGTGCAGAAATAGACAGGCAGGAGTCTCTCAAGAGCAACGGCAGTTCCTAATAGGGGAGGACAAATCAGTATGTCAAGACCTCAGTTTTGTTGCAAGTAACTATGAATCTTAGAGAAGGATCCATGAGGGCAAGAAAATATTGTATATCCTACTGTTTCGGGGTGTAATGCTCTATAAATATCTCTTAGGTCTAGTTAATTTATCATATTATCCAAACACTGTTTCTTTTTTTTCCTCACTCTATTTCTTTACTTACCCTCTGTCCAGATGTTCCATCCAATACTGAGAGTGGTGCATTGAAGTCTCCAACTATTATCGTAGAGACATCCATTCATCTCTCCCTTCAGTTTTGCCAGTGTGTGCCTCATATGTCTTAGGACATGCGGATTAAGTGCATATATTTAGTATAGTTATTTCTCTAGGTGAATTGTCCCTTTTATAAATATATAATGCCCTTCTTCATCCCTTAGGACAGTTTTGCATTTAAAATCTATTTTGTCCGATATTAGTATTGTTACTCCAGTTCCTTTTTGGTTACTATTTGCATAGAATATCTTTTTTCAATCTTTCCATTTCAACCTGATTGTGTCCTTGCCTGAGGTGAGTCTTTCATAGGCAGCATATAAATGGCTAATTTTTTTAATCCATTCTATCAGTCTATGTCTTTTTAGTCAGGGAGTTCAAGCCATTAACATTCAATGTTATTAACTTTAAAAGCATTAATCATTTCATCCATTTTGACCTTTGGTGTTCCGTTGTCATATCTTACTATTGCCTGTCTTTTTACCCTTCAATTTACTCTTGCTAATAATCTTCATTTCTACACTCTTCTCTAAGTCTCTTGCCCTTGTTTTTTTCTTTCAGGCTGAAGCACTCTATTTTATATCTCTTCTAATTCTGGTGTTTGGTAACAGAGTCTCTCAGTTTTGTTTGTCTGAGAAGACTTTAAAAATCACCCTAAGTTTTAAAGGACAGTACTGCCAGATACAGAATTTGTGGCAAGCAGTTTTTCTTTTTCAGTACCTTGAATACAGCATACCACTTTCTTCTTGCCTCCATGGTATTTGATGAGAGGCAAGCACTTAATCTTGTTGAGGCTCCCTTGCAATTGATAAATGCACTTTAGGGCACTGCCACTGAGCATGGATTATAATTTACAATTGTAGTTTACATTCTCTCCCGCACAATTCTGTAGGTTACAGGAAGATATATAATGGCCTATATCTGTTATTGCAATGCTATTCAGAATGATTCCCAAATCCCAAAAAAGTGCCCATATTACACCTGTTTATCCCTCTCCCTGTTCCCAGAGCCTCCAGTGGCCACAACCTCCACATCAATGTTATAATTACTTCCATTGCTAGAATCACAATAAGTATATAGAATACCAATAAGTCCACTCTAGTCCATAGTTCATTCCCCAATCCTGAGGATTCTGGGATAGTGATGTCCACTCCACCTCTAATTGAGAGGCAGCTTCGATCCCTTATGCCCAAGGGATGGGCCTCTCTTGCTTGCATTTGTATACTCTCTCGTTTCCTTGCTATGATGGTTGTCAATCTTCACCTCCTTGTTAGTTGTCCTTGGTTAGTCCAATGAACTGGAGAGTAGGTGCTGTAACTCCACTGAGGCTCAGTGCCTAGCCAGCACATGGATAGCCCAAAGATTCAAGTCTCTTGGATGTAAACCTTCCAACCCCAGCACCAAGAATAGGTTCAAATAGTAAGGACAGATGATCCATAGGAGGGAAGACATAACTGAGTCCACCTCTATTATTCTCAGGAGGACAAACTCCAAAGTAGGGCCCACTGGCAAGGCACCAAACTCCAGAGCTATCTGCCCTGACCATAGGATCTGGGTGTTCCCAGAGCCCTCAGGAGTCCCACTATTTGAGGTAGTATTCCCTTTGGCAGTCCATGAGGTCCTGCTGGGATGTGCATGACCGTTACCTCTTGGATGATCTCCCGCTCACTTTGAGGTCTCTTAGCCATATAAACTCATTTGTCTTTAACATTTCCCCCTTTTTATTCAATATCTTTTTCCAGTTGCACGCCAGATGGTGGTTGGTAGTAATCCCTCAGTGCCAGGAAAGCTCACCCCCGGGAGTCATGTCCCACACTGGGGGGAAGGTAATGCATTTATTTACTGACTTTGGCTTTGAGAGAGGCCACATTTGAACAAAAAGAGACTCTCAAGAGACAACTCTTAGGCACCCCAAAACACTATGCTAAGTCTCAATTTCAAAAGCCAAGAATCACAAGCATCATCATCAATATCAAGGTTCTATCAATGGACCATCCTCCTTCACCAGTCATTTCTGCTCTTGGGGGACTGTTGCTACTCCATTAGAGAACATGGTAGAGCTCTCCAAGATGGAAACTCAATAGTCTCTTGGTTATTGTGTGAATTTCCACTCACTGTGACAATGCCCCTTGAACATTTGAACACATTTATATACCTTACATGTCCAGGTGAACTTCCTCCTATGTATCTCCCATCACTGACACACCACACCAATGATCCTTCCCTACCCCAGCTGTAACCCTCTGTGATCTACAGCTTCTTCAAAAATGAAGCCAATAAAATAGCCAAATACAATTAGTAGGAAAATGAAATAATGACAGGATTGAATATAAGAAATAAAATACATAATTTAAAAAATTAAAAATACCATAATATTTAAAAAACTGGGATATTAAAAATAATGAAAAATATTTAAAACAATTTTTTGACATTTTGCCTTTCATCACTGCACTATCTGTTCTCCTGTATGTACAGTGACATTTTCTACCATTTATTCCTCAGCGTCTTACTTTTTTCATTGTATTTTCAAAGGAGTTTTTGGTCACAGTAAAGTCACATGCAGAATACAGTGGACTCCCATATACCAAACATCCTCCCACTTTTCCCCCTTCTCATATTAATGCCTTTTTATATGTGGATGGTACATTTGTTAAAACTGATATACAAATAGTGAAACACAGCTACTAACCATAATCATTGGTTTACATTATGGTTTATATTTTAGACTGCACTCTTTTATGTATTTTTGATGATATTTAACATGGGCTCTGTCCATCATTGTAAGATCATGTAGAACACTTCCACTGCCCATTAAATACCCCCTGGTCCATCTATTCTATTCCTTCCTCCCCGCCCCTCAGGGTACATGGTGGCCACCCGGCTTCACTCCTTGGATGACAAGATTCATAGTTACTTGCAACAACACTGAGGTTGTGACAGAGTGGTTTCTCCTCCCCTATTAGGAACAAACCATGCTCTTGAGAGACTTGTGCCCCTCTGAGAACATATCAGTCCTCTGCAGGATAGGAGTCCAACCCCTTCCCACTCATTATGTGGGTCTCCACCCTGATACAACACATCGGACAAAATGATCACTTACATACTCCCTAGTAACGTGCCCCAGGTGGGCCCTGTCCCAAATGCCTCCCTGATACAACACCATAAACCAGTAATCCTTCCTTGTCATATTGCCATAAGAGTGTTCCCAATTTTGAACTTTGAACCACATACCCACCAATCTCCAATGTTCACCTGGTTCTCTCCAACCCTCCCCCCAGTTCCATGGACATTCCAAGCCATCCGCCCCACTCTACTCAACGGTCAAACCTGCACCACCACCCGAATCTTTCACTGCACTCCCGTCATATCCCTTCAACGCCCAACTACCCAGTTCACCTTATGGTCGATTATGCCCCTATGGACATTGGCTTACAACCTTCTCACTCTGTATTTCCTATAAACCTGTCTTCCAGAACATAGCTCTCTCAGTCGGCTCAATTTGCTTAATTCATATCAGTGAGGTCATGTAATATTTGTCCTTCAATTCCTAGCTTGCTTCACTCAATATAAGGTCCTCAAGAGTCATCCATGCTATTCCATACGTTAGCACTGTATTCCTTCTTACAGCTGAGTAATATTCCAGTGTATGTACGTACCACATTTTGCTTATCCATCCATCTGCTGATGGGCATTTGGGTTGATTATTAGTGAATAATGCCTCTGTGAACATTAGTGTACATGTATCTGTTTGTGACCTTGTTTTCAGTTCTTCTGGGCATATACCCAGCACTGGAATTACTGGATGATATGGCAGTTGTATAGGTAGATTTTTGAGGAACTGCCAAAATGTCCTCCACAATGGCTGGATCATTCTACATTCCCACCAACAGTGGATAAGGGTTTCCACTCCTCACCATCCTCTCCAATAGTTGTATACCCATTTTTTCAATAGCCGCCATTCTAATGGGTGTAAGATAGTATCTAATTGTAGTTTTGATTTGCATTTCCTTAATAGCTATGATGTTGAGTATCTTCTCATGTGCTTTTTAGCCATTTGTATTTCTTCCTTGGAGAAATGTCTTTTCAAGTCCCTTACACATTTTTTAAGTGTGCTGTTTTTATTTTTGAGGTGTAGCGTTTCTTTATGTATGCTGGCTATTAGGGCCCTATCAGATATATGGTTGCCAAATATTTTCTCCCATTGGGTAGGCTGCCTTTTTACTTTCTTGATAACCTCCTTTGAAGTAAAAAAGTTTTTAATTTTGAGGAGATCCCATTTATCTATTTTTTCTTTTGCTGCTCGTGCTTTGGGTGTGAAGTTCAAGAAACCATTTCCTATTACAAGGTCCTGTGGATGCTTCCCTACATTATCTTCCAAGGTCTTTATGGTCTTGGTTCTTATATTTAGATCTTTGAGCCATCTTGAGTTGATTTTTGTATAAGGTGTAAGATGGTGTTCCTCCCTCATTCTTTTGGATATGGATATCCAGTTCTCCAAGCACCATTTTGCTGAAGAGACCCGTCTCTCCCAGTTGAGTGGGCTTGGTGATATTGTCAAATATCAGGTTAACTGTATATGTGTTGATCTATATCAGAACTCTCAATTCAGTTCCATTGGTTGGTCTTTCTATCCTTGTGCTAATACCATGCAGTTTTGACCAGTGCAGCTTTGTAGTATGTTTTAAAGTCAGGGACTTTGATTCCTTCGGAGTTTCTTGCCCTCCAAATAAATTTATTTCACAGTTAGTTTTTACAATTCAATAAAAAAATGCTGTGTTGATCTTTATTGGGATTGCATTAGATCTGTAGATTAGTTTGGATAGGATAGACACCTTAATGATGTTTAATCTTCCTATCCATGAACAGGCAATATTCTTCCATTTATATAACTCTTCTTTGATTTCCTTTAAACAGTGTTGTGAAGTTTTCTGTATATAAGTCCTTTTACACCTTTAGTTAAATTTATTCCTAGGTATTTGATTCTTTTAGTTACTATTGTAAATGGTATTTTTTTTCTTGATTTCCTCCTCAGATTGCTCATTATTGGTGTATAGAAATGCTGAGCACTGATATTATAGTCATTTAAAAGTTCTAGAAGCTTTGTTATCTATTTCTCAGGGCTTTCTATGTATAGGATCATATCATCTGCAACTAGTGAAATTTTTACTTCTTCCTTTCCAATTTGGATGCCTATTATGTCTTTCTTGCCTCAGTGCTTGAGCGAGTACTTCTAACACAATGTTAAATAAGAGAGGTGATAGTGGGCATCTTTGTCTTGTTCCCAATCTTAGAGGGAAAGCTTTTAGGATTTCACCAGTGAAGAAGATGTTAGCTGTGGGTTTTTCATATACAACCTTTATTATGTTCAGAAAGTTTCCTTCTATTCCTATCTTTTATGAGGAAATGGTGCTGTATTTTGTCAAATGCTTTTCTGCATTTACAGAGATTATCATGTGATTTTTTCTTTTAATCTGTTTATGTGGTGCATTACATTAATTGATTTTCTTATGTTGAACCATCTTTGCATACCCGGGATATAACCCACTTGGTCAGGGTGTATAATTCATTTAATGTGTTTTTGAATGCGATTAATAAGTATTTTGTTGAGGATTTTAGCATCTAGGTTCATTAGAGAGATTGGTCTGTAATTTTCCATTCTTGTGGCATCTTTGTTTGGCTTTGGTATTAGAGTAATGTTGGCATCATAGAATGAGTTAGGCAATGTTCCTTCTACATCTATTTTTGGAAGAAGTTAAGCAGGATTGGTGTTACTTCTTTCCAGAATGTTTAGTAGTATTAATCTGTGAAGCTGTCTGGTCCTGGGCTCTTTTGATGAATGAGTCTATCTCTTTACTTGTAATTGGACTGTTGAGTTCATCAATTTCTTTTTTCATCAATGTAGGCTGCTTGTGAGTTTCTAGGAATTTGTTCATTTCCTCTAAATTATCCTTCTTGTTGGCATACAATTTTTCAAAGTATCCTCTTATGATAGTATTTCTGTGGGGTAACTGGTGATATCCCCTTCCCCATTTCTTATTTTGTGTATTTGCATCTTCTTTCATTTTTTCTTTGTTACTCTGGCTAAAGGTTGTCAATTTTATTGATCTCAAAGAACCAGCTTTTGGTTTTATTATTATTTTTTTTTCAGTGCTTTCTTATTATCTATTTCATTTAGTTCTGCTCTAATCTTTTTTATTTCCTTCTTTCTACTTCCTCTGGGGCTAGTTTGTTGTTGCTTTTCCAATTCCTCCACGTGATCTTCGATTTTAGCTCTTTCTTCTTGATTCACATATGCTTTTATAGCTATGAATCTGCCTCTCAGTTCAGCTTTACTGCATCCCATTGGTTTTGATATCTTGTGCTGTCATTTTCATTCGTTTCAAGGTAGTTACTGGTTTCTTTTGCGATTTCCTCCTTGACCCACTGTTTGTCTAAGTGTGTGTTGTTTAACTTCCATATATTTGTGCCTAATCTGGTTCTCTGGCCCTTACCGATTTTTATTTTCATTCCATTGTGGTAAGAGAAATTACTTTGTAAAATCTCATTCTTTCTGAATTCTTTGAGAATTGTTCTGTGACCTAGCATGTGGTCTGCCTTGGGGAATGACCCATGTGCACTCAAGAAGAATGTTTATCCCACTGTATTTGGGGGTAGTGTTTTGTATGTCTATTAGTTCCAGATCCACTAATGTATTATTCAGAGTTTTTGTTTATTTATTTATTCTGCCGAGATATTCTGTCTAATGGTGATAACAGTGTATTAAAGTTCCCCATTAAATTTGTAGAGGCATCTATTTTTCCACTCTTTAAAAAATAAAAAATTATTTAGTACTACACTAAATGTTTACCCACATTAAAATACAAATTTTAAAATTAACATTCCATAAATTGAGTATAGCTCGTTTGCTAAGAGCAGAAATTAATACTCATACATTATCCTGATCACTCTGCATCATTGAACTGTCATGTAATTTATTTATATGTAGAGTGAAATTTCATCGACTATTCTATAAATGAAAGTCACTTGAGCTAAAAACAACATTGGATTTAGAGTGAAGATCTTTGGTTTCCAGTCTGACAACAATATCACCTACCAGTTGTGTGAAAGAAAAATACATAAACTCTGAGTATCTCAACTTCTTCACCTGAAAAATGCAAAACACCACCACCTTATGTTGAATTTTACTTCAACACTTTGTAAACTATCAAAAATCATTCATGGGATTATTATGACTTAAGCAGTCTTGTGCATGTGAAAAGTGGACTTTTTTCATTGGTTTCTTACACTTAGAAAAAAATCTGAAAGTGTAATTGAAAATCTATTAAAGAGCAAACTCTGTAGAAAGAAGTCATAATTACTACCCTGATGGGTCAGTATACTATCTTCCCAATATGTGCAGAAAGACATGACCTACGATAAGAAATAAAAGAAGCCCATACTCAGACTCTTCATGAACTTCATTAGAAAGGAACTAAATATAAAAAGTATAATGACAGTCTTTGATCACATTTCAAATATTCATAGGGAACCAGAAGAGTCAAAATTACAGCAGTATTTTCTTAGTATTTGGCTAAAGAGCAGTAGATCGGGTATTATTTCCGATGTTGGTATTCCCATGTATTAATGGCAGAGTAGATTCGCTTTATGACATTTAAGTCTCACTCTAGTTTTTCTCAGCTGTCATGAAATTGGCATCCTTAAATACCATGTTTTGAAAATGGATTTCAAACTAAATATATTTCTCTCATCCAGAAATGTAAGCTTTTCATAAAAAATGAGAGAAGGCATTTTTGTCTATTTGAGCTAACTCAGACTGTTACTTACTACCAAGTGGAATGTGTATGTTGAAGAGAAGTATAAAAGGTTCTGTTACATAATATTAAACTAGTTCTCTCTCCCTAGCCTCCCCAAAAAAATTGAACATAATGAAGACTGATTTTCCTTGAATACCTGAAGCTGAAAACTTTAAAATGAGTTTGGGTAAGCTAATAAACACTTTGCTTTTCTCCTCTCTTCCAGCCTATCTTTGCTACAGGTCAAATACTACACTGGAAATGCAGAAATTGATTTGCATGATGCTCTAATTGTTTCTGGTTTTGTTTACTGGTGTTAAAAACCATAACCTTTTGAAGTACCATCTTCCCAAAGTGAAAATTTCCCATAGAATATGTGCTAACTACTTACATACATCCCTCAGAGGAAGGTAGTAGGATTTATTATAGAGGTATCATATCATTCTCTCTCTGGAAAGTTCATTCATAATTGTAAACTATAATTTCACTTACAAGTGATCCTATTTTGCCTTCTAGAAAAAAATATTTCAAAGGTATGTACAATACACAGAATAAGAGAAAGCATGTTTGCTGTTTTTTGTTTTGTTTTGTTTTGTTTTTAGGATGCACTGGGAACCAAATCTTGGGCCTCCCATGTGGGAAGCAGGCACTCAACTACTTGAGCCACATCCATTCAAGTGTGATAATACATCAGTGTAACCCAAATCCTTCCCTGTGAATCCACTCACAGAGGCAACAACTGCTATGATTTTTATTCCATAAATTAGTTTTTCCTCATTTAGAATTTCTTACTAATGGAATCATACAATATAAATTCCTTATATAACGCTTCTTTCATTCAGCTTGTTTTTGGATTTTTCCATGATGTTGTATTAAATTCCCCTACTATAATTGTAGAGGCATCCGCCGTCATTCTGGGTGACTTTCATGCTCATAAATTAAGACTTGTCCCATATCATACTGCAACCCTCCCCCAACAGTTTCTAGACCTCCTCTCATCTCCAGTCCATTTCAACCAATTGATAGCCATTCTTTGACCTCACCAGGACCTTCAGTTTATTGCATCATTACTTTCTTACAATCCGTCATCCTTCTATATTTTTTCACCTTTCTCTTTATTCAGTTTAGATTATACAGTCTTTCCACAACATTATCAATTCCCCAAACTCTCTTTCTTTTGGTCTCAACTACATGGCAAAACAGCAGCCCTGGATGAACTCAACTCTGTTTGCTCTCCATGCCTACATCTGCACAACCCAGTGTTATTGAGAAGAAATTCCACAATTGGGTATTTGGAAACCCCCAAAATTCATCAAACCCCAAATTAATCCTGAATACAAACCAGAAATCTTACTATACTTGTCTGGTTAACTTGCTGTTCTGTCTTTTCAATGAGTAATTCAGATTTTCTCTATGCCCCTCAGATCTCCAAATATTTACTTTTCATTCTCTCTCCTTCAGATCTCAATGCCTACTTCCCAGGGAACATGAAAGACATCAGATGGGAATTCCTTCAACTTTATATTACCAAATAAACCAAGCAACATATATAAAGTAGGAGGCCTAATAAAGTACAAGGGGCTGGAGGTTAAATGGTGAAGTCCTAAATAGATATTATGAGTAATGGGAGGGGGGAAGCAAAGGGAGAACAAGCAGCACTGATAACGGAAATCATGAATAAGGAGAAGAACCAATCAACATGATTGCTTAAGTTTTCTGCAAAAAGGCTTAACTGTCCAAGATGTATAGCAGAGAAAATCAACAATTAGATTGAGTTGACATTTTGCCAATCTATATGCAGAAAAATGAAACAAAAAAATGAGTTGATCTTCATTGGTAACAGAATGGTCAATCTGGAAAGAAGTGAAGACAAGAATGGAGATCAAAGTGTAA
>JAKSZT010054268.1:35203-60994 GCA_026826555.1 Tolypeutes matacus | reverse complement strand
GTTGGCTTTTATAAAGGGTGTTTTTCTGGGGTAGAAGCTTACAGTTACAAGGCTCTAAAGAGTCTAACTCAAGGTACCATAAGAGATACTTTCTCACCAAAGTGTGTTGCCGATTTCTGCGAGGGTTCAGCCTTCCTTCTTTGTCTTAAGGCTCTGTAGTCCCAGCTTCTTCCTATCTTTCCTGTCTTTCATGTCCCTGACCTGTTTTCAGCAGTGTTTAATTTGCATTTTGCTTTGATATTTCTCTCCCATTTATTTCCTGAGCCATTTCTTTTAATTGTTACATCATCTGTCTTTATCTCTTCTTTGAGCTGTTTTGGACAGGGCTGAAAGTGGAATAGTAACAATTCTAACATCTTTAACTGAAAGTCTTCTAAATTATCATTTCTTCAAACTATCCCAGGTTGATAAAAGGAGAATTAGTGAGTCATAGATCTTTAGTTTCTTCAGTTTTTATTTTTATTGACCAATTGTTCTCCAGAAAGGATGTAACAGTTTACACCACCATCAAAGATCGTTCATGAGGGTAACCCATTTCCCCATCCCCTCACCAACAATGAGTTTTATTGACCTTTTTAATTTTCACTTGTCTTATAGGAAAAAAACAAATAACTTATTTTTTTTTTAATATTGTTTGGTTAATAGTGAGACTGAACCACTTTTCCTATGGTTATTGGATGTTTGGAGATAAAGATGTTAGCAAGGATATATGAGACACTCCAAAGTCAAAGCAGAAATTGGGTATAGCATATATTCAACTGCAGGGATTGGTCAACTA
Source organism: Tolypeutes matacus (assembly GCA_026826555.1). Classification (NCBI taxonomy): domain Eukaryota; kingdom Metazoa; phylum Chordata; class Mammalia; order Cingulata; family Chlamyphoridae; genus Tolypeutes; species Tolypeutes matacus. The sequence continues at coordinate 60,216 of JAKSZT010054268.1, read as the reverse complement.
TGACCCTTGGGCCAAACTTGGCCTGCCACCAGTTTTTGTATAGTCCATGCTCTAGAAGTCTAAACTCAAGGCGTTAGTGAGGCTGTGCTTTCTCCCTGCAGTCTGTAGCATTCTAGTGCTGTCTGCCAGCAATCTTTGGGATTCCTGCCTCCATCACATGGTGATATTCTCTGCTTTCTGGTATCTATGACTTCCAGGTCCGCTTTGTAAGCCTCCATTAATCCACACCTTAACTAAAAATAACCTAATCAAAATGTCCTTTTTACAAATTAAGTAAGAAAATGCCTAAATTGGGGCACAAAATTCAATCTACTTTAAAATACCTGTATTATAAAATAATATACTCAGTGATTATTATATATTCCCAATTGCCAAAAATTGGAAACAAACCAGGTGTCCATCAACAGATGAATGGATAAACAAACTGTGGTCTAATTCACACAATGGAATATTATGCAGCTGTAAGAAGAAATGAAGTCGTTAAAGCATTTGACAGCATTGATGAACCTGGAAGACATTATGTTGAGTGAAGCAAGCCTAAAGAACAAATACTTTATGATTGCATTATTATGAACAAATATATTGTGTACTGTATGTATTTATTCATCTGTGTTTACTTTTTAGTGTTTAATCATTTATTTTTTCAATTATTGAATATATAAAATAAAGTAAAAAAAATAAATAAAAATTAGAATAAAAAACACTCCAACTAGGATTGAACTGAGAGGGCTGCCAAGGAGTCCCATCTGCTGGCAGAACTTGGTAGTACACATGAGAAAATTAAAAATAAATAGAGAGTCTTTTTCTGGCCTTTATAGCTTCCCACCTAAAGACCTAGGAAGCAGGTCTGCAACCCATTACTGAGTTCAGAGCCCAGGTTTGAGCAACTAAAGGGTCAACCCTAATGATCCAGTTCAAACAAAGAATCAAAGAGCAGCAGTAACACACAGCCTCCCGCCATGAAATCCCAATGAAAGAGAAAGAAACTGAGCATCTGAGTAAACTACATCCTAATCAAATGCCTAGACATCAGCAAAAAAATATGCGCCAGAATAAGAAAAACCATGAATACCACAAAATGTGGTAATGCATACAATGGAATATTGCTCAGCTGTAAGAAGGAATAAAGTGCTACAACACGGAATAACATGGATGAATCTTGAAGACCTTATGTTGAGTGAAGTAAGCCAGGAATTGAAGGATCAACAGTATATGACCTCACTGATTTGAATTGAGGAAAGTGAGCAGTCTCTGAGAACCATTGTCTGAAAGATAAGTTAACAAGGAAGAGAAAGAGAAGAGTAGGTTGTGAGCCATCACCCATATGGACATAATCTATGGTAAAGTGATAAAGTATAGTTGCATATTGAAGGATAGGACAGGTGGTAGTGATATTACTGGGTTTGGTGCTGCAGGGTTGACAGGTGCATAGATTAGGAAATGCAGGTTAGAACACCCAGGGCATGTAACAATGAATCTTGTCATCCAATGAGTCAAGACAGGGGAGTGTCATGTGTCCAGAGGGATGGGGAGGAAGGAACAGAAAAGCTCAAACAGGGGGTATTTAGCAGTCATGGGAAATATTTTTCATTACCTTACAATAATGGACCATCATCAAAATCATCAAAATATCATCAAAAATTATTAAACTGTACCGTCTAAATTGTAAACTATACTGTAAACCATTGACAATGTTTAGTAGCTATGTTTCACTATCTGTATAACAGTTATAACAATGCTACCATCCACAAAAAATAAAAATAAAAAAGGTTGAATATGGGGTGTCAAAAGGGGAAGGACGTTTGGTATATGAGAGTCTCTAGAATTCTGTGTGTGACTTTGCTGTGACCTAAAACTTCTTTGAAAATTAAATGAAAATTTCAGAGACACTGGGGAACGAGAGGGGAAAGGTGCCACAGTAAAGACTGGACACCTGATAATGCAGTGATAAAAGGAAAAAAATAGTTAAAAAAAATTTTTTTTTTGTTTTTTTCCCATTTTTTGAATGTCCCAATCCATTAATTATATTTTATTTTTAGTTTTTTTTTTTCTGAGTCTCCATGTATTTTATCTCTTGCATTTAAGCTTATCATTATTATTTCATTTTCCTATTAATTGTATTTGTTTATTATATGGGCTTCATCTTCAAGGAAGGTTTAAATCACAGAAGGGTTACAATGGGTGCTGCAAAAGATCTTTGGTAGGGGGTGTCTGGGATGGGGGATTCATGGGAGGAAGTTCATCTGAATATACATGAAAGATATATAAAATTGTTATCAAGGGATGGGGCATGGTCACGGTGGGTAGACAATCATTCAATAAATGAGGGAATACTGGATTCCCAGCCTGGAGAGCTCTGCCACATTCTCCAAGGGAGAAGCAACAGTCCCCCGAGTGCAGGGGCAGTGTCTGGCAAAAGAGGATGGTCCACTCATGGGTTCTTGTTATTGATGACTAGCCTTATGAGTCTTTGCTACTGTAATTGAAACTTAGCCTACTGTTATGCAGTGCCTAAGGGTTGCCAACTGAGAGCCCCCTTGTTGCTCAAATGTGGCCTGTCTCTAAGCCAAACTCAGCATATGAATGCATTACCTTCCCCCCAGCGTGGGACATGACTCCCAGGGAGGAGCCTCCCTGGCAACAAGGGATTAATACCAAGTGCCAACTGGCAATACGCCTGGAAAAAGACCTTGAATAAAAGGGGGAAAAGATAAAGACAAATGAGTTCATGTGGCTAAGAGACTTCAAAGAGAGTCAGGAGGTCATCCCAGAGGTAACGCTTACGCACACCTCAGTAGGATCTCATAGAACACCAAAGTGGATATCACTCCACACAGAGGGGCTCCTGAGGGCTCTGGAGACACCCAAGTCCTACTTAAGGGGAGATAGCTTCAGAGATTGATGCCTTATCAGTGGGCTATACTTTGGAATCTGCGATCCTGAGAGTGACAGAGTTGGACTCAAGTAAGTCCTCCCTGCACATGGTCCATCAGTCCCTTCTATTCAAACCTATATGTGGTGCTGGAGTTTGTAGGTGTACTTCCAGAGACTGGAGCCTCTGGCCTGCCCATGTGACAGCCGTGCCTCGAATCCTGGTGGAGCTGCAACTCCTATTCTACAGCTCAATGGACTCACCCAAGTCACCTGGTGAGGAGATGATGAGGGACAACGGCCATCCCAGGGAATGGAGAGGGCCTGCAGCTTCAGGCAGGATAATCCCATCCACTGTATCCATGGGATATAAGCCCACTCTCACTTGGAGGTGGAGTGAACATCACCATCCCAGACTCCTCAGGATTTGGGGTTGAGCTATGGACTAGAGTGGACTTAATGGTATTCTGTTGCAGACCTATGGTGATTTAAGCAATGGAAGAAATTAATGAGGTGGAGCCAGTGGCCAGTAGACACTTTTGGGGCAGGGAAGGGAAAAGCAGTTGTAATAAGGGGCTTTTTCAGGACTTGGGAATTATCATGAGTGACATTACAGTGACAGATATAGGCCATTTGACATCAGCATATACCAGGCAGAACTGTGTGGGAGAGTGTGTGGTCTACAATGTGAACTGTGGTCCATGCTTAGTGGAAAAGCCCCAGGATGTGTATATCCATTGCAGGTGATGTGCCACATTAATAAAAGGTGTTTATGTGGGATGTTATGGGAGGTGTGGGAGTGGGGAACATGAGAATCCCTGTAATTTTTGTGTAACATTTATATAATCTAAGCATCTTTTAAAATATATTTAAAAAAATAACATTTATATAAGCAAATGCACATATATACATATATATTTATATATCATTTTACAAATAAAAAAATTAAAAAAAAAAAGAAACAAAGAAGAAAAGAAAAGAAAAAAAAAAAACCATCATCAAAGGTTCTGGATCTGCAAAAGAAGGACAAAGAGATAGACACACTCAGGCTTAATTAGTACATTTTTTTCTCTACCAAACATGATGGAATATGTAAGCCCACACTAGTAGTTCTTCATGGGGGAGTAACCAGCAAAAAGTCTGTATTCTCCTGTGGTACTAACAATAAACCTAACCAGACACACTCAGAGCAGCATGTCTTTAACATGGTCATATACATGCCCCTCGTGGTCTGTGGCTCCCTCTGATCTGTGTAAAGAATGCTTCCCTCTGCCTGTCCAGAAGGCTGGGGGAAAGAGGAGTGAACATGAAGGGCAGGGGTGTTTCTTTGCAATCCCTAAAGGAATGTGGAATGCTGGAGATTGTTTCAATACTGTATTTGTCATGCTTTTAACAGACTTCTTTCCCCATTTATCTCATGATCCCAACAGATTCAGTTACCATCAACTTTCATTTCTTTGCTTAGGGACTTACAGAAAATATGAATATAGAAAGGGACTCAGGAAAAAAAAAAAAAAAAAAAAAAGAAAGGGACTCAGAAAGCTTTGGTTTTCCAACATGTAATCATGAAATATCTCAAAAATAACGGAAAGCTGGAAGAATTTTACAGTTGACACATAGCCCACAATAGAGAGTCTACCCTTAACATTTGAATACATTTTTATCACATACAATATTGATAATTGAACCAACTTATGTTTATATGTTTCAAACAAAATTGCAGATATCAGTAAACCTTTATCTAAATAATTCAGAAGAAATACCTTTAGAGATAAAAAACAAAACAAAACAAGATATAGGCTGACAAAATGAGTATTAAAAAACAAGAGCATTCCATATGCTGCTTACAAGAGACCCATGTTAGACCCAGGGATACAAACCGGCTGAAAGTGAAAGGTTGGAAAAAGATACTCCATTCAAATCCAAACTAAAAGGAGCAGGGGTAGCTATACTATTATCAGACGAAACAGACTTTAAATGCAAAAAATTATAAGAGATAGAGAAGACCATTAAATATTAATAAAAGGGACAATCCACCAGTAAGATATAAGAGATACAAATATCTATGCACCTAACCAGGGTGCCCCAAAATACATGAGACAAACTCTGCCAAAATTGAAGGGAAATAAAGACATCTCTACAATAATCATTGGAGACTTCAACACACTACTCACATCGTTACACAGAACAACTAGACAGAAAATCAACAGAAATAGAGAATTTAGACAATATGATAAATGAGTTAGACCTAAAAGACATATACAGAATCCTGCATCCAAACTCAGAGGGGTATACATTCTTTTCACATGCCCATGGATCCTTCTCCAGGATAGACCACATGTGAGGGCACAATGCAGCTCTCAATAAATATAAAATGACAAATTATACAAAGCACCTTCTCAGATCATAAGGGATTGTTCTGGAGAATTGTTCTGGAGAACAATTGGGCAATATAAATAAAAACTGAAGAAACTAAAGATCTATGACTCAGTAATTCTCCTTATCAACCTGGGATAGTTTGAATAAATTATTGTGTATATATTCAGTGCTTCCATTTGAAATGATAATTTAGGAGATTTTCAGTTAAAGATATTAGAATTGTTACTATTCCACTTTCCTCTGATACCAATTTAAAAATTCCACTTATGATGAAACTAGCAATCAACCACAACTTCAAATCACATGTTATGAAAAGAGCTACTAAATACAGTGAAAGTTACACAAAACTGAGTAATAACCAAAGCAGAAAATATTTCTGCAGCTCTTGGAACAAGAACAATTCTTCAAAGTTAGCACAACCTGACTGCAAATCTAGGGTTGTGCCTTCAATGACAAGATCTGTAAGTGCAAACAAGGCAATGAATTCTGTTTGATACCAGGTAGTGGCAGGGGAGGTGGAATTAAACAAGAAAAATTCATATATTGCATTTTTGAAAGAAAAGACCAGCAGCTTTTAATCCCAGGGCAGAATGTTAGTAAGAACAACTAACATAATCCAATCTTCTCTAATTCAAGCCCTCATGCCATCCTCACAATTTTTTTCTGGAAAATGCTGACTCAGAAAAAAAGAATGCCCCAATTTAAGGATGAGTAATAATCAGAAAGAAATTGGTATAAGAGCAACTCAAGATACTATAAGGGAAAAAAAAAAGATAGTATAAGAGAAGTAAACTAAAGAGATAGGCAAAATATATATATCATGAAACAAAGAAAAATATTCAACAAACATTCCTCCATAAATCAAGCAAATGGATGAACAAAATAGCCCTGTCCAAAACAGCTCAAAGAAGAGATAGAGGGATATAAAGACAGATGATGTTACAATTAAAAGAAATGACTCAGGAAATACATGGGAGAGAAATATCAAAGCAAAATGCAAATTAAACACTGCTGAAAACAGGTCAGGGACATGAAAGACAGGTTTGAAAAATATTAAGCAAAATAAAATGGAAAAGAACTGAAAGATTAAAGTATTAGTGAAAAATGATAGATATGGAAAAGAGATGCAAAACGTATAATTGGTGTCTCTGAAGAAAAGAAGTAATGGGTCATTTCAAAAAACTGAAAGGGGAACACTGTATTTTATGCATGATTTTTCTGTAAACCTACAACTTCTCTAATAAAAAGTAAAAAAAATACCTGAAGAAATTTTCCTAAAATAAGTAAGATTTGAGTCCTCAGAAAATCTCTACCAGGGCACAAAAAAGTAGCCTATGGCCATAATTTTTATTCAGGCACATCTGAAGAAATTATCAAGAAAGAAGAAGAAGAGAGATGGAAAATATGAAACAAAGGTTAAATAGTATAGAGGACAGAGTGATAAATCTAACACAAACAAGTCAAGAGTATGGAAAGAGAGAAAATAGGAAAATCTATAATTGAGTGTTTTACAGACACCAATATTCAGTTTCATAGAGACAACAAATTTGAAGTAGAATGAACATACATGTGAATGTGCATGTATGCACACATACACACACAATATAGTGAAACTGCAAAATGCAAAAGAGATCATAATGGTAACCAGAAGTAGAATGCTTAACCATTTTACGTCTTGCATTACCATTACTAAGACCAACTACCTTGACATGGAGAAGTATGTGGAAAAGCTCCTAAGCACCATATGTTTAAGAAAGAAAATAATCTAAGAATAGGTTTATTGATAGCAAGAAATTTAAGGAGAAAACAATGGTATAGTATCTTCAATGTACTATTGTGGCAGTTTGAGATTATGAATTCCAAAAAGAGAGATTATGTTTGTAAATTGGCCTGTTCCTCTGGGTGTGTATCCTTTGTATTAAATTCAAAGGTTTTACATTTACTTGATTAAATCAATATTAGGGATTAAAAACATTGAAAAATAAAATAAATTTTGTTCATGTTTTTCCTTTCATCACTGTAATATCAGCTGTCCTGTATGTACAGTGGCATTTTCTTCCATTTCTTCCCCAGTGTCTTACATTTTTTTTTTACATTGTCTTTAAAGAAGTTTTAGGTCACAGTAAGTTTACCTACAGACCAACACCCTCCCCCCTTTCCCCCTATATTACATATATTAATATATGAAATAATATTTTTACATATGGATGGTACATTTGTTAAAATTGATGTATAAATATTGAAACATACCTACCAACCATGGTCAATGGTTTACATTATGGTTTACATTTTAGAACATACACTTTTATAATTATTTGATGAAATTTATCAAGGCTTGTATCTAACATTTCATGATCATCAGAACATTTCCATTGCCCCCAAATACCCTTGTTCAATCTCTTCTATTCTACCCCCCCCTTCCCCTCAGGGCCCACGGAGACCACCAGGCTTCACTCCTTGAAGGACAAGATTCTTAGATGCTTGAATACTGAGGGCTGGACACATTAGTCTGTCCTCCCCTATTAGGAACTGCCCATGCTCTCGAGAGACATACACAACCCCTCTGTTTGAGAATATATCGGGCCTCCCCAGCATGGGAGTCCAACTCCTTCCCACTCATTTTGTGGATCTCCCCCCACTGATACAGCATACTATGACAAAATGATCACTTGCACATTCTCTAAAAGACTGTCCCAGGTGCACCCTGTCCCAAATGCCCTCCACATTCAACACCCTAAACAACTAATGCTTCCTTGTCATATTGCCAATAGAGTTTTCTCAACACTGCAGTTTCATTCACATACCCACCTATTCCCAGTGTTCACATATTCCCTCCCCCAAACCTCCTCCCAGTTCCTTGGACCATCAACCCATACTCCCCACCCTACCCCCTGTCAAGCTTGTACCACCCAACCCAACAGTATCCCTACACCCCTGTCATATCTCTTCACTGCACAACAACTCACTTCCACTTTATCATAGGTATCCCCTGTATGACCTTTGGCTCAAAACCTTATTCTCCCTTCCTATTTCCTGTAAACCTATCTTCCAGACTCTAGCTTTCTGAGTTGGCTCGATTTGCTTAATTCATATCAGAGAGGTCATGTAATAGTTGTCCTTCAATTCCTAGCTTGCTTCACTCAACATAAGGTCCTCAAGATTCATCCATGCTATCCCGTGTGTTAGTACTACTGTATTCCTTCGTACAGGTGAGTAATATTCTATTTTATGTATATACCAGATTTTGTTTATCCATTCATCTGTTGTTGGACATTTGGGTTGATTCCAGCTTTTGGCAATAGTGAATAACGCCGCTATGAACATTGGTGTGCATATATATGTTTGTGTCCTTGTTTTAAGATCTTCTGGGTATATAATCAGAAGTGGAATTGCTGGGTCATATGGCAGATCTATATTTAGTTTTTTGAGGAACTGCCAAACTGTCCTCCACAATGGCTTGACCATCCTACATTCCCACCAGCAGTGGATGAACATTCCCTTTCCTCCACATCCTCTCCAACAGTTGTAGTCCTGTTTTTTGTTTTTTTTTAATATTTATGGCCACCAGTCTAATGGGTTTAAGAATGATTGTAGTTTTGATACACATTTCCCTAATAGCTGCTGATGTTGAACATCTTTTCATGTACTTTTAAGCCATTTGTATTTCTTCTTTGCAGAAGTGTCTGTTCAAATCACGTGCCCATTTTTTAAGTGAATTGTTTGTCTTTTTATTTTCAAGATATAGGATAACTTTATATATGCTGGATATTAGGCTCCTATCAGATATACGGTTACCAACTATTTTCTCCCATTAGGTAGGCTGTGTTTTCACATTCTTGACAAACACCTTTGAGGTATAAAAGGTTTTAATTTTGAGGAGGTCTCATTTATCTTTTTTTTTTCCTAATGCTACTCATGCTTTGGGTGTGAAGTTGATGAAGCCATTTCCTATTACAAGATCCTGTAGATGCTTCCCTATATTATCTTTGAAGGTCTTTATGGACTTGACTCATACATTTAGATATTATACCCATCTTGAGTTGATTTTTGTATAAGGTGTGAGATAATGGTCCTCTCTCATTTTCTGGACATGAATGATGCTGTTCTGCAAGCACCATTTGTTGAAGAGGCCATACTCTCCCAGTTGAGTGGGCTTGGTGGCCTTGTTAAATATCAGATAACTGTATATACGAGGATCTGTATCAGAGCTCTCAATTCGGTTCCATTGGCCAGTATGTCTATCCTTGTGTCAATGCCATGTAGTTTTGACCACTGTAGCTTTGTAGTATGCTTTAAAGTCAGTGTGATTCCTCCAATTTCATTTTTCTTTTTCAATATGCCTTTGGCTATTCAGAGCCTCTTGCCCTTCGAAATAAATTTCATGATTAGTTTTTCCAATTCAGTTAAAAATGATGTGTTGATTTTTATTGGGATTGCATTAGATCTGTTTATTAGTTTCAGTAGGATAGACATCTTAATGATGTTTAGTTTTCCTGTCCATGAACAGGGAATGTTCTTCCATTTATTTAAGTCTTCTTTCAATTTCCGTTAACAGTGCTGTGTAGATTTCTGTGTATAAGTCATTTACATCTTTAGTCAAATTTATTTCTAGGTATTTGGCTTTTTTAGTTAGAATTGTAAATGGCATTTTTTTCTTGATTTCCTCCTCAGGTTGCTCATTTGGTGTACAGAAATGCTGCTAATTTTTTAGCATTGATCTTATAGCCTGTGACTTCACTGAACTCTTTTAAAAGTTCTAGAAGCTTTGTTGTAAAGTTTTCAGGGCTATGTATAGGATCAAGTCATCTGCAAATAGCGAAATTTTTACTTCTCCTTTCCAATTTGGGTGCCTTTTATATCTTTTTCTTGCTTAAGTGCTCAACAAGTACTTCTAAGACAATGTTAAATAAGAGCAGTGATCTTAGAGGGAGAGCTTTTAGGATTTCACCATTTTTTATGATGTTAGCTGTTGGTTTTTCATATATGCCCTTTATCATGTTCAGAAAGTTTCCCTCTATTCCTGTCTTTTGCAGTGTTTTTATCAGGAAAGGGAGTTGTATTTTGTTGAATACTTTATCTGCATCTATAGAGATGATCATGTGATTTATTTCTTTTGATCACTTTATGTGGTGTATTACATTGATTGATTTTCTTATGTCAAACCATCCTTGCATATCCGGGATGGTCATGGTGTATAATTCATTTGATATGTTGCTGAATGGAATTAGCAAATATTTTGTTAAGGATTTTAGCATCTAGGTTCATCAGAGAGATTGGTCTGTAATTTTCCTTTCTTGTGACATCTTTGTTTGGCTTTGGTATTAGGGTAATGTTGGCATCATAGAATGAGTTAGGCAATGTTCCTTCTACATCTATTTTTTGGAAGAGCTTAAGCAGGATTGGTGTTAGTTCTTTCTGGAATATTTGGTAAAATTCACCTGTGGAGCCATCTGTTCCTGGGTTGTTCTTTGTTGGGAGGTTTTGATGACTCATTCTATCTCTTTACTTGTGATTGGTCTGTTGAGTTTATCAATTTCTTCTTTCATCAATGTAGGCTGCTTTTATCTTTCTAGGAATTTGTCCATTTCCTCTAAATTATCTTTCTTGTTGGCATATAATTTTTCAAAGTATCCTCTTATGATACTCTTTATTTCTGTGAGGTTAGTGGTGATATCCCCTTCTTCATTTCTTATTTTGTGATTTGCATCTTCTCTTTTTTCCTTTGTTAGTTTAGCAAAGGGTTTGTCAATTTGATCTTCTTGAAGAACCAGCTTTTGGTTTTGTTTATTCTTCCTAGTGCTTTCTTATTTTATATTTCATTTAGTTCCTTCTTTCTAGTTCATTGCAGGCTGGTTTGTTCTTTCCTAATCCCTACAGGTGTGCAGTTAGGTCTTTGATTTTAGCTCTTTCAGAGATAATTATTTTTATCACCAAAATGTATTAGTACATATTTGTATATTAATTGATATCTTATAGCCATTCAAACTAAATTAGAAATTACTATTAAATTTTATTCCCTCATTTATTGATTGTCTACCCACCGTGACCATGCCCCATCCCTTGATCATTTGAACAATTTTATGTATCTTTGATGTATATTCAGATGAATGTCCCCGCATGAATCCCCCATCCCAGACACCCCCCACCAATGATCTTTTGCAGCCCCCATTGTAACCCTTCTGTGATCTAAACCTTCCTTGAATATGAAGCCCATATAATAACCAAATACAATTAATAGGAAAATGAAATAATAATAAGCTTAAATGTAAGAGATAAAATACATGGAAATTTAAAAAGAAAAACACTAAAATTTAACTTAAATTAAAGGATTGGGATATTCAAAAAGTGGGAAAAAACAAAAAAAAATTTTTTTAACATTTTCCCTTTTATCACTGCATTTACGGGTGTCCAGTTTGTACCATGGCACCTTCCTCCTCTCACTACCTAGTGTCTCCCAAATTTTCACTTTCAAAGAAGTTTTAGGCCACAGCAAAATCACACACAGAATACTAGAGACTGTCATATACCCAACCTCCTCCCCCTTCCCTCACCCCATATTAAAACCTTTTTGTATGTGGATGGTAGCATTGTTAACTGTTATACAGATAGTGAAACAGAGCTACTAAACATTGTCAATGGTTTACTGTATAGCTTACAATTTAGATGGTACAGTTTAATAATTTTTGATATTATTTACCATGTCCTTTGTCCATCACTGTAACGTAATGAAAAACATTTCCCCTGACCACTATATACCCCTTGTTTGAAGTTTTCTGTTCCTTCCTCCCCATCTCCCTGGGGCACATGACACCCCCCCATCCTGACTCATTGGAAGACAAGATTCATTGTTACATGCAAAAAGAGGTCTTGACACGCTGATTGTCCTCCCCTTTTAGGATCCACCCTTGCTCCTAAGAGACAGCCACCTGTCTATTTCTGGGTGAATCGGTCCTCGCAAAGATGGAGGTCCATCTCCTTCCCACTCACCATGTGGGTCTCCACTCCCCAATACAACACATTATGACAGGATGAACACTCACACAATTTCCAGAAGCCTACTCCAGGTGTGCCCCATCCTGAAATGCCCTCCCAACATACACCCTAAACCAGTGACACTATCTTGTCATATTGCCATAAGAGCATTCCCACACCCGCACTTGCAATCACATACCCACAAATCCCATGTTAACCTGCTCTCTCTCCCATCTCTCCCCCCAGAATCCTGGGACTTCTAACCCACCCTTTCTAATCTACAAACCTGTCAATCCTGCACCACACCAAACCCAGTAATATTACTACCCACCTGTCCTCTCCTTCACTATGCAACTATACTCTATCTCTTTACCATAGATTATGTCCGTATGGGTGATGGCTCACAATCTTCTCTTCTCTTTCTCTCTCTTGATATCCTATTTTTCAGACAATGGCTGTTAGAGACTGCTCACTTTCCTCAATTCAAATCAATGAGGTTATGTACTGTTCATCCTTCAGTGCCTGGCTTGCTTCACTCAACATAAGGTTTTCAAGATTCATCCACGTTATTCCGTGTGTTAGCACTTTATTCCTTCTTACAGCTGAGTAATATTCCATTGTATGTATGTACCGCATTTTGTTTATCCATTCATCTGTTGATGGGCACCGGGGTTGATTCCAACTTTTGGCAATAGTGAACAATGCCACTATGAACATTGGTGTGCGTGTATCTGTTCGTGTCTTTGCTTTCAATTCTTCCGGGTATATACTGAGCAGTGGAATCACTGGATCATACGGGAAGATCTATTGTTAGTTTTCTGAGGAACTGCCAAACTGTCCTCCACAGTGGCTGAACCATTCCACAATCCCACAAGCAGTGGATGAGGGTTCCTATTTCCTCCACATCCTCTCCAACACTTATAGTCAGCTGTGTTTTTAATAGCTGCCATTCTGATGGGTGTAAGATGGTATCTCATTGTGGTTTTGATTTGCATTTCCCTAATAGCTAGTGATTTCGAGCATTTTTTCATGTGCTTTTTAGCCAGCTGTATTTTTCCTTGGAGAAGTGTCTTTTCAGGTCACTTGCCCATTTTTTAAATGGGTTGTTTTTATTTCTATGTAGGATTTCTTTATATATGCAGGATATTGGGCTCCTATCAGATATATGGTTGCCAAATATTTTCTCCCATTGGGTAGGCTGCCTTTTTATTTTAATAACATCCTTGGAGGTGCAGAAGATTTTAATTTTGAGGAGATCACATTTATCAATTTTTTTCTTTTGCTTCCTGTGCTTTGGGTGTGAAGTTCATGGAAACATTTCCTATGACAAGGTCCTGTAGGTGCTTCCCTACATTAAATTCCAAGGTTTTTATGGTTTTGGTTTTTATATTTAGATCTTTGATCCATCTTGAGTTGATTTTTGTATAAGGTAAGAGATGGTATTCCTGTCTCATTCTTTTGGATATGGATATCCAGTTCTCCAAGCACCACTTGTTAAAGAGGCCATTCTTTCCCAACTGAGTGGGCTTGGTGGCCTTGTTGAATATCAGATGACTGTATATGCGAGGATCTATATCAGAACTCTCAATTCGGTTCCTTTGGTCAGTATGTCTATCCTTGTGCCAATACCATGCAGTTTTGCACACTGTAGCTTTGCAGTATATTTATTTTTATTTATTTTTATTTTTTTTGAGCTTTGTTGTATGTTTTAAAGGCAGATAGTGTGATACCTCCAACTTCATTTTTCTTTTTCAATATGTCTTTGGTGATTCAGGGTCTCTTACCTTTCCAAATATATTTTGTAGTTAGTTTTTCCAGTTCCTTAAAAAATACAGTGTTGATTTTTATTGGGATTGCATTAAATCTGTAGATTAGTTTGGGTAAGATCGACATATTGATGATGTTTAGTGTTTCTATCCATGAACAGGGAATATTCTTCCATTTATTTAAGTCTTCTTTGATTTCCTTTAACAGTGTTGTGTAGTTTTCTGTATATAAGTCCTTTGCATCTTTAGTTAAATTTATCCCTAGGTATTTGATTCTTTTAGTTACTACTGTAAATGGTATTTTTTTCTTGATTTCCTCCTCAGATTGCTCGTTATTGGTGTATAGAAAAGCTACTGATTTTTGAGCATTGATCTTATAGCCTGTGACATTACTGAACTCCTTTGTAAGTTCCAGAAGCTTTGTTGTAGATTTCTCAGGGCATTCTACGTGTAGGATCATGTCTGTTCCTGCTTTCAGTTCTCAGTTTATATGTAAGATCTCAGCAAGAAAATGAAGATATAACCTGGATCCTGCCACACTGATGTAGTCCAATCAATATCTCTAAAGCTAACTAATTAAAAGTAATGAAAAACAATGGTCCCTTAACTGAATAGAATGCAATCAACCCCACTCCACACACACACACACACACACACACACAGAGGAATGGATTATTTCCAAGAACATGATTTTTTGGGATTCACAAAAGAATTTCAAACTGTCTCAGTTATTGAGCCACTGCTTCATAACTTTCTGAGCCTTCAGGGCCTACTAAAGCCTGATCTCTTTTAAGCCACTTTCATTTGATGAGGCATAGCTGCTGTGCATGCCCAAATTAATGGCTTAGTGAGTCAGGCATTTCATGATAGATGACTCATTTCTCATAGTAATTTGGTGGCCTATGGTTAAGCATTCACTTTCTACTAAGACCCAGTAATAGGCTAAAAGCTGTTTCTCAAATGGACAGTAATTATTTTCAATGGATGGTAAGATTTACCCCCATATCCCATGAGTCTGCACTGGTGATTCTCATTTTGAGCCCTGAAAAATGCTCCTAACAGCATCTCTGAATGCAGCTGACACTTCAAGCACCATTGGATATACTGGAATATCAGAGCAAAACATCTAATGATTCCAAATTGCTCCAAACTGCTTACAGGTCAATGAGGCATTTAATCTCTTTGTAATTTGTAGGAATGGGCAGATGCAACAGATTAGCCTTCGCAAGGAAAGAGATATCTTGATTTTGCCCATTACTCTGGTTGTTTACAAATTTCATGGATGTGGAATGCCCCTGACATCTTGTTGACTGTATTACCCACTCACTGACATGCAAATGTCTTGCCAATAAGTCTAAGTACTTGTACTTTTGGCTCACTAGGCCCAATTAGCATAATATATTCTATTTAATCATCAGGGGTGATGGGTTTTTGAAGGGCAATTTGATCAATGTACCTGCAGACTAGATTATAACCTAGAGCTGAAGATTCTCTATACCCCTTAGAAAGGACAGGGAAGGTAGTTTGCTGATCTTGCCAGCTGAAAGCAATTCAACAAATATTGGGGAAAAAGTATTTGCCAAATCAACAGCTTCATATCAACTACCTGGGGGATGTATCAATTGTTTCAAGCAATGATACCATATCTGAAACAGCAGCTGCTATTAGAGTAATCACCTAATGACACTCTAATTTATTATAATCCACTGTCATCCTCCAAGACCCATCCATTTTCTGTGCAGGCCAAATAGGAATATTGAATAGGAATGTGATAGAATCACCACCCATGCATCCTTAAAGCCCTTGATGGTGGCACTAATATTCACCATATATGTATGAACCTATTTCTGATATTTCTATTCGGTTCCATTGGTCAAAGTTTCTATTTTTCAACATACCACACTCTCTTGATTTTCTTAGCTTTTTGAAATCTTTATCTAAGATCATTTAAAAGGAGTCCTCTAACTTTATTCTCCTTTTTCCAAATGGCTCCCTACTAATATCATATGTTTTTATATTTTCTTCATATTCAGCTTCCATGACCAACATTACCTATCCACTGTTATAATCTCTTCGTATGGGTCCAGGTATCCATGTATTTTTCAAAATTATTCAAAGAGTTTCTAATAGAAAAAAGAATATTGGCTCTTTACCTATGCAGAAGTAAAAGAGTGTACAAAATGATGGAAAAAAAGATACTTGCTGAATTCTCTTGAAATTTCTTCTTTGATCTACTTATTGTAGACCTTCTACAAGATCTCATGTGGTAAATGGAATTTGTTCCGTATTTTACTAGAGGTTTTTTCCTGATGCTTAAGTAATATTTATCTTTGAGTTACAGTGTGAGGGGATTTATTATTATTTATTGTTTGTATTGGTTTACCCACAGAATGAGATTTCACAAACTCTAAACTTGTGCTTCTTTTCTTTTAGTTTTAATTAAATCAAAATTTAACTTGGTCATAACATTCACTTTATCTTCACTAGTGACATCAATTTTATTAGTTCTGATTCTGTAGTCTTACATAGTATTCAATTTCTCTCTACTCATTTACAAGTTTTCACTTAATTTTTCTTTTGCTAATTTTCAAGTTTTTCCCCATATGAGTGTCTTTTAGCAGTGTCTGTTTTACTTTATTTTATTAATGTACAAGTTTCTCTTTGAGTTGCAGTTAATAGATCTAAGCTCCAGGTTTGTAATACCATACATGTTATCTCTGCATGGGAGCAGGCCATAATGCCAATTGTGTTTGTTTATGTTCTTCACAGTACTCTGGTAATTGTTGCTCCACTTGGTATGTCCTTCCCACAGCCAGCATGCTGCAGTACAGCTGATCCTAGAGAGCAACTAGGAAGGTAAGGCTCCAGTGTTTCACCTGCCTGGTGCATAGCACCCTTCGGCACTATGAAACAGAGCCAGTCTGGAGGCAACGTCCATTGTACATCTGGCCATATCGAGCCCTCGCCAGCTGCTCCTTGCCAGCTGCTTCAGGAGTCTGAAACGGCAACATACTTTCCATCCACTTCAGGGGCATAACCAGAGATGTGGTAGATAGCTTTATTTTTTAGAGGTCAGTGACCAACTTAGCCAATAACTCAAATGGAGAGGCAACATGCAGGGTATTTTGGCTAGGTGTGAATGCACAAGAGAGTTTACAAAGGATAGACTTCAGTATTGTCAATCTTTATATACTTTCTAAACACTTTCAATGCTATATATAACATAATAAATGACATTACCTTTGCCATGATTATGTAAATTAACAGGTATTTTACTTTAGCAATACAGGAGAAACAATTTCTCCATTACTTTATGAAAACTGAGGGCTCTCAATGCAATCAAGATTATCTTTCCTTACCACTACTTTAATATGCAGATTGAGGTGGTCGCTGACATGTTTCCTTGTAATGAAGTTAAGTGACTTTGCTGTGACCTGAAACATCTTTTAAAACAAAATGAAAAATAGTGAGACACTGGGAAATGAGTGGGGGGAGGTGCCATGAAACAGAAAGGACACCAGATATTGCAGTGATGAAAGGAAAATGTCAAAAAAATTTTAAAAAATATTTTTCATTTTTTAATATCCCAATTTTTAAATTTATTTAGTTTTTTTAAATTTTTATGTATTTTATCTCTTATATTTAAACTTATTATTATTTCATTTTCCTATTAATTGTATTTGGCTATTGTAATGGCTTCATCTTTGAAGAAGCTTTGGATCACAGAAGGGTTACAGCTGGGGCAGGGGAGGATCATTGATGTGGGGTGTCAGGGATGGAGGCGGCATGGGAGGAAGTTCACCTAATCATACATATAAGTCATATAAAAATGTTCAAATGTTCACAGGGCATTGTCACAGTGGGTGGAGACTCACACAATAAATGAGAGAATACTGAATTCCTGTCCTGGAGAGCTCTGCCACATTCTCTAAGGGAGCAACAAAAGTCCCCCAAATGCAGGGCAATGACTTGTGAAGGAGGATGATCCACTGATTGGCCCTTGATATTGATGGCTAGCTTTATGAGTCTTTTCCCTTGAAATTGAAGCTTAGCCTATTATGGGGTGCCTCAGGGTTGCAGCCTGAGAGCCTCCTTTATGCTCAAATGTGGCCGCTCTCTAAGCCAAACTCAGCATATGAATGCATTGCCTTTCTTCTGTCATGGGACATGACTCCCAGGTATATGCCTCCCTGGCACCGAGGAGTTGCTACCAAGCACCAACTAGCAATGCAACTGGAAAAAAGACCTCAAATAAAAGGGGGGAAAAATAAAGACAAATGAGTTTATATGGCTAAGAGACTTCAAAGTGAATCAGGAGGTCATCCCAGAGGTAATGCTTTTGCACATCTCAGCAGGATCCCACAGACTTCCAAAGTGGATACCACCTCAAATAGGGAAGCTCCTGAGTGCTCTGGAGACACGCAGGTCCTATGGTCAGGGTGGGTAGCTCCAGAGTTTGGTGCTTTGCCAGTGGGCCCTACTTTGGAGTTTATGCTCCTGAAACTGACAGAATTGGACTCAATTATGTCTTCCCTGCACATGGCTCTTCTGTCCCTTTTATTTAAACTTGCTGCTGGAATTTGTAGTTGTATGTCCAGAGACTTGAGTCTTTGGGCTGTCCATGTGCCAGCTGGGCCCAGAACCTTGGTGTAACTTCAACACCTACTCTACAGCTCATTGATCTCACCCAGGAAAACTGGCAGGGAGATGATGATGGACAACAGCCATTCCAGGGAATGGAGAGAGTCTGCTCCTGCAAGAAGGATAGTCCCATCCATCTTTCCCATGGGATATAAGTGATCTTTCAAGTGGAGGTGGAGTGGACATCACAATCTCAGAATCCTCAGGATTGGGGGAAGAGCTATGGACTAGAGTGGACTTACTGGTATTCTACTATAGACATATTGTGATTTTAGCAATGAAATAAATTACAACATTAATATGGAGCCAGTGGCCACTGCAGGCTCTGGGGGTAAGGAGAAGGAAAAACAGTTGTAATACCAGGCCTTTTTGGGGACTTGGGAATTGTCCTGAGTGACATTGAAATGACAGATATAGGCCATTTTATATCATCACATAACATGCAGAACTCTGTGGGAGAGAGTGTAGACCACTATGTGAACTATGGTCCATGCTTAATGGCAAACCCCAGGATGTGTTTATCAATTGCAATGAATGTGCCACACTAATTAAGGTTGTTTATGTGGGAGGTTGTGGGAGATGTGGGAAGTGGGACATATGGAAATCCTTACATTTTTTGTGTAATATTTATGTTATCTAAGTAGCTTAAAAAATATAAAAAATTAAAAGAAAATCTTAACATTTTGAGTATTCCTTTTGAATTTTAAAAATTGGTAACTATGTTATACTCCAAAATGTGTACTCATAAATTTCACCTGTGCATTTACTTTAGCACATATATTTCAAGAAAACACTATTATTTCTTTAAACTTTGTGTGCAGCAGAGATCTCCAGAGAAACAGGACTGATGGTATTACATGTACACATTCATATAAAAACACACATAAACATATATAATATATGTAAATGTGGACAGATTTATTATCAGAATTATCTTACATGACCATGGGATTGGCATTTCAGAATTCTGTAAGGCTTGCTCCTTTTACTGACACAATGAGGTGGCTTAGAATTTCCCAGACAAAGCATTCTGGCTGAAGGAGAGAGAGAAATCCTTCTTTCTGACTGCTGAATTCTCATTTCTCACTAGAAGTCCTTCAACTGATTGGATATGAATTTTTGTTGGAATTATCTCCATCCTCTGACATGCAAATGTCTTACTAATAAGTCTAATGTACTTGGTTCTTCTTGTTTCCTAGTTCTCAGCAGCATAATGTCTTCAATATAATTAATCAGTGTCTTGTCTTATAGAAGGGAAAGAAGATTAAAATCTCTGTGGTCTATATTATGAAATAGTGATGGAGAGTTGATTTACTCTTAAGATGGAGCAGTAAAGGTACATTTCTGACCTTGCCAGCTGAAAGAAAACTGTTTCTGGTGGTTTTTACTAAAATAAACTGACAAAAATGCATTTTCTCATCAGTAGCTGCACACCAAGTACCAAGAAATGTATTGATTTACTCAAACAATGATGCCATATATGGAAGAGCAAACGAGAATAACATCACCAAAAAGTAAAGTGCAGACCATCCACTATAATCCTCCAAGATCACTGTTTTCTGCTTAGATCACATAGGAGTGTTGAAGGGGAACATAGTGAGAATACCACCTTTGTATATTTCTATTCCTTGATGGTGCTAACAACTTCTGCAGCCACCACAGGAATGCAGTATTCTTTTAGTTTATTATTTTGTTAGGTGGAGGCAGACCTTTGGTTTCTACCTTGCCATCCTTACCATAATAGTCTTCACTTTGCAGATCCGAGAACCAGTGTGATGATTCTGAATGTTGTTGAGTATGTCTCTTCCAATTATTCATTCTGTAACTGGAGAAGCAACCACAGAATGAGACCAGGGATCCATTTGACCCACTGTTAATGGACTTGAGCTAAAGTTCCAGGGATCATCTGACCTCTATAAGTCCCTACTCTGCTGGACTTCTCATAATGTTTAGGACTTCCTGAAATGAATATCAGTTAAGAGTCAGTGCCCCCAAATCCCCTGATCCTTTCCTTTTCCCAAGTGCAGAGTCAACCTTGTTAAAGGCTTCCCTTTGGGGAAGTCTGGGAGGAAGAAAAACAGTATAAATTTGTGGTGGTATAGCAAGATCCTTCCCCTTTCCCAAGGGGATGTGACCTCCCTTTACTTCAAGTGGGTCTGTGTCTGTAAACAGTCTCAAGTCTGGGAATTGATCAAAGGATTGTGACTCTGTGTTTTTGTAGTTCAAGATAGACTTTTGTTTATTTAACCTAGAACACTTCTGTTTATACTAATCAAGTAAGAATTCAATAGACTTCCAATATATTTCACTTATAGGTACCACATGGTCAAGTAATATAAACCAAAGTAGACTTATTATTGTAGTAACAGAAGAACTTGTAACATTGATATAACAGTAGTGGTTACCAGAGATTCTGAGGGGAAGGAGATGGAAGAATAGGTCGAACAGAGGGAATTTTTAGGGCATAATATTGCAATA
Source organism: Tolypeutes matacus (assembly GCA_026826555.1). Taxonomy (NCBI): domain Eukaryota; kingdom Metazoa; phylum Chordata; class Mammalia; order Cingulata; family Chlamyphoridae; genus Tolypeutes; species Tolypeutes matacus. Next base: position 39,109 of record JAKSZT010054268.1, on the reverse strand, counting down.
ATGGATATAGGCCATTATACATTTTGTCAAAATCTATACAATTATACGGTGCAAAGTGTAAACCATAATGTAAACTATAGACCATGTTTAATAACAATGCTTCATATTTGTTCATCAATTTTAACAAATGTACCACACACATGTAAAATATTATTAATAAGGAAAAATGTGAGATGGGGAAGGGATGGGATACATGGGAATTTTCTATATTTTCATAGTAACTTTTCTGTAATCTAAAACTTCTATAAAAATAAAGTTAAAAAATTTTTAAAAGCTTCAATGTGGTCCTATCAGAATGGCTACTATTAAAAAAAAAGAAAAACAGAAGACTACAAGTGTTGGAGAGGATAAGGAGAAATAGGATCACATATTCACTGTTGGTGGGTATGTAGAATGTTGCAGCCACTGTGGAAGACAGTTTGGCAGCTCCTCAAGAAGCTAAATATAGAACTTCCATGTGACCCAGCAATCTTGCTACTAGGTATATAGTCAGAAGAACTGAAAACAGGGATATGAACAAATATTTGCACACTGATGTTCATAGCAGCATTATTCACAATTGCTAAAGATGGAAACAACCCAAGTGTCTATCAATGGATGACTGGATAAACAAAATGTGGTACATACTTACAATGGAATATTTTTCCACAGTAACAATAAATGAAGTCCTGATACATGTGAAAACATGGAAGAACCTTGAGAATATCAACTAAATAAAGTGAAAAATTCATGAGGTCAACATGTGGAATATAGGTCACCAAGATGATAGAATGAGCATAGAGAATGGGGTGCTAATATTTAATTTGTGCAGAATTTGTAATAAGGTTGATTGTAAATGTTTGGAAATGGATGGAGGTGATGGAAGCACATCATTATGTGTGTAATTAATAGTGCTGATATGTAGGAGTGGTTGTGGTTGAAAGGGAAATTTTTGGGTCATGTATGTCACTAGAAGGAAAGCTGGAGGATGACCAACAGATTAGTATAACATAGTGAAGTCTGTTGTGGACAGTGATTGTGATTTGCTAAAACTCACTGACCTTGAAAACACAAAGAGTGAATCTTAGTTTATGCAAATAAAATTCTTTTACGATGTCAGCGGAATCCCTGGATTGAATGTAAAATATTGAGAAACAAACTAACCCTATCCCAAATGTATGACATGTCCTTTCTGAAGGGGATGGGGGGAAGGTGTTGAAAGAAGTAATATTGGATATGAGTGAAGTCTATAAAATGTAGTCAATACACAGTGTGTATAAATACTGTACTTTAGTTGATAAAGTTGCATCCCATCAAGGAATGGATTAACAATTTTACTTCTATACATGTACACTGGAATCAGGCAATTAAGTAAATGAATGACAAACAAGAGGAAAATTTTACTTAATATGGACTGGGAGATTAGAGATAAGCAAGTGGAGGAAGCTAGACTGTTCTTTGTAGCAATGGTATAGAGGCAGACAAACCAATATGGACTCTGGATAGGTTAATATAGAGAGATTTACATGAAGAAACAAGTATATAGATATGTGTATATATACAGGCTAGTGTACATGTATATATTTCCTCACACTGTCAGCATAGAAGGCCCAGAAATCCAAGAAGCAAGGAGAACAGCTGGTTCTCAGACACTGAATTTTAACATCATTCCCCAATACAAGGTTCCTTGGAGGAAAGGCTGATAGGACTGGGAAAAGAAATATACAAGAAGAGCCTGAAGTATCTTGTAGTAACTAAAGTTTAAGTAGGTGCTAAAATAAAACCCGAAATGATGAGGTATATTAAAGAGACACAGGACACAGCTGAAAGAGCTCCCATGGGAAATATTAGAAAAAATTGATCAAAATTAATAAAATGGTATTTACATCTCAACCCAAAGTATCACTTAAATGCCATGAATTCATCATGATATAAATTATTGACTAAATAAAGAAAACGAGGCAAATCTCCCATGCAAAAGAATTCTAATAATTTATGCTGATATTGCTCTCTCAAGGCAGTGGAGAAAAATCCCAGTCCTTGATGTATACTTCACATAGTGACTTCTTTCCAAAGGTGATATATGGAAAGGCAGAAAAATGAGGAACTTTATACTGGGGAAACATCAAAACACTGTTGATCAAGGTCAACATCAACAAAGGTAAGTCGATAGTATGCATCCTGGATATTATGTGACAAAAATGCCACTTTATCTGTGGAGTCTTTACAAAATAAAATTACTAATGAAATGCAAAAGCCCAGGAAAAATGAACTCTGAGCTTCATTCCAGATGGGATTACATGCCTTGGATAAGATTATCACATTGCTGTAAGTCTCACGTTCTTCATCCATTAAATGAGAAATGTGAAACCAATTCCATGAAATCATTGAAAGAAGTAATTAAAATGAACACAAAATATCTGGAATTGTGCCTAGTATTAATAGTGAATATTGTATAAATTATGATTCAAGCCTACCCTGACTCACTCTCCACACCTCCTTCCCTGCGTTCACTGTGCTATTTCCATCCCTCATCAACTCTATCAGGTTTTGACAACAGCAATAGTCACATTGACCCAGAATGAGCTTTCCTCAGGACCAGCATTTTCAGGAACATCACCTTCTATAAATCCTTCACTCACTCTTCAATAACTTCCCACATAAATATCCATATTGTAGACAAAGCACAAGCCTCTCTGATATCTGGCTGCTGCCAACCTGACCAGGCTCATGTTCCACACTCCATGTCCTGCATCTCATTGTTCATCAGATATTAAGAACAATTTTTAAAACCTCACCACATTACACTTTTCAGCTCCCTTGTGAAGCCTTCAATAAGCTCCACAGGATGAGTCCAAACTTTTGGATATACTTCACAAGGATTTCAGAGCCAACTCAGGACTCTGCATGTTCTCATTTCTACATCTCCTGCCCTTTTTGATGTAATCTTTTTTGAAATGAGGAACAATGTCTTAATCATTTCTTTATTGCCTGAATAATATTTAGAGCCTAATATGAAGTATTTGATGAATCAATGATTGTTGAATGATTAAAAGAAAAATGGATGAAAATGAATAAAGATACCACCAATAATTGCAGAGATAATTTCAATCTTTTTTTAATTTAATAAGACCTGTCATATGATCCAGCAAAGTCACAGACAGAATACAGGAGACTCTCATATACCCAACATCCTCTCCCTTTCCCCCTCCCATACTACATGTGGATGGTCTTGCCACCCAACAAGTCAACTCAGGGGGTCGCCATGGGCCCCGGGGGGATGGGCTTAAACCATTGACCATGTTTAGTAGCTATGTTTCATATCAGTTATAACATTATTAATATCAATTTACATTTCTAGTTAATAATGGCTTCCAGGAATTAGCCATTTAAATGCTTCATTTTAGAAGATGCTTTCACAAACTCCTTATACTTAACCATAACCACATAGAATGGATACTTTACATTGAAACAAGCTTTTTAAATTACAACTAGAACCAATAAAGTTTAATCGATTCATTGATGAGAAAGCAGATCTGTATTTCCTTCTTTTAACTTAATTTCATTAAACATGAACTTACAATGTTCATCTTAAAAATTTAATAAATACAATGTTAATTTATTTAACTAGATTTCTTAAAAAAGTAGGGAGGTTACATCTAAGCTAAATAAAATTACACTTTATGCAATTTTCCTTCCTTTACTTCTTCACCAAAATCTGACAGTTCTATACCCCTTAAGCTGAAGATTCCTCTATTGCCACACAGGGGAGGGGACTATCTGATGCTGCCACCCCCTCTCAGTTAAGTTATCAAGTCACTGCTGAGGATCTAGACTGGGAAAAGAAAGCAGGGCTCTGGAGCTACAACAGGACTTTGGGGATGGGGGAAGATTCAGGCCATCTCAGAATACAGCACCATGCAGCCT
>JAKSZT010054268.1:13996-25540 GCA_026826555.1 Tolypeutes matacus | reverse complement strand
GTTCTCTCTTCTTGAGAGATTACTCCTTTTACTAATATGTAGTGTCCATCTTTGTCTCTTACAATAGTTTTGCATTCCCACACAACATTGTGTGGGAAATCAGAAGGCCTTATCAAATTGGAACTTAATCCCCAATTTGTAAACATTTGTCACTCATTTTATTTACCATGAAACTAGAATTAGAGTTCCTTGGTCACTGTAAATTAATTTTCTGTGAATGTAATTAAACTTTCTCTATTGCCTAACAGACAAAATAGCAATTAAATAATAATATGGAGATTGCAGTAGCAATCAAGTGAATCTAGAAGCAACATACATGCCATAAAACTACTATTTTTTTCAGGTATTGTTTAAAATTAATGAAATAGTCACACAAAAGATCTTTAAATAATATCAGGCAAATTACTCATAAACCAGTATCTATGGTTAAATGCAAATTGAATAGTACTACTGAATAATATTGTTCCAGGGTGTCACCCTCCTCCATTATATCTCAGTTTCAATGTTTAGCACCTCTAAATGAAAACTCCCCTAGAGCAAATACTTTGTCTATTTTCTAGCAATCCCCATTGTTTGTTACATATCCAAATTCATATAGCTAAGACAAAATATTTTGGATTAATACAATTTATTATATTATTTGTTAAATACCTTTGGGAAATAAACATGAATTTTTAAAGTCATGTTTAAAAAAGTCTCACTCAATCTCATTTTTAGTTGAACAATTTTTTGGCCCCATGCTAAAAATAACTGTTGGCTGGTTGTTGACAATATATGGATGTAGATTATTTAAACAGTTTTACAAACAAGTCTACTACTGGAAACCATAAGAATGAATACAAACAACCATGAAAGTGCAATTAAGGGAAGACAAAGTAGAGAGGAGTCAATTTCCCTGAGGATTAATTATGGGAAAGATTCTGCTCCTGTCATGACAGCATAGTCTTCCCAGGAGTTTAATGAGATCATAATAACAAGGACATTTCTTCATTTTGGCTCAACACATTCTAACATGTACAAATGAAGGCAATATTTTTAGAGGTTTAAAACTTGAGTCCTGGACTTCAAACAAAGTTTGGCTCTTCAGATGAGTTAACTGGTTAAATAAGTGAAATGATTAAAGGTTCAGTAAGTTGTTTTCCTCTAACATGGAAAAAAGGTAAGCTTGGGTATACATGTTTTCTACTTGTGTGTGCTTATATGTCTGTTTTGTGTATGCATGATGATGTGTGAACACATATCTATATGAGAGGGATCAAACTAATTATTAACATGTTTTTGTAGACTATAATCAAGTAAATATTTAATTCATTACTGAACACTTAGAAGCAATATGAATTTTGGTGTCTTTCAAATTTGTGGTCCAAATTAAAAATAATTTTACAGTTTCAGGAAATAACAATTACCACTCACTAAAACATATGGATTTTGTTTGTACCTTCCTTCGGTGTCCACTCTGACTTTGCATCATTTTCATTTTGAAGTAACATTGCTAGCATTATTTCTCTTTACTGGTATATATTTTTTCTTGAATGTTATTCTCTTATTGAATTTGTTTCTCTTATCAAATTACAAAATTTACATAAAATCTGATCTAGAAGCATTACAATGCCCTTGAGTAGGGTGGCATATATGGGGGCTTCTGGTCATACAAGATGGTTGTGTAAAATGCTCCAATGTGCTGTTACCCCACAGAACCTTTGATGAAGCAACAAAATCTGGTATAACCATCTTCCTCAGAATACCAAAAAAAAAAAAAAAAAAAATGTTCAAGTGTTGCAGTAACTGAATGAATGCCAAATCAAGAATATGCAGCATTTAAAAATAATAGAAGCTTGTGGTGCTCTTACTGGCCCCTCCCCCAACCCATCCCTTGCTAACCTCTGTTCCCATTATGGTTCCCTGGCCCTATTCCAGAGAAAGCAGAGTGACAACTATGCATTGTATATCAGAGCCAATCTGGCATAGAGAGGGGTGTTACCTTAAAAATCTGAAGTAGGAAAATTTTCTCTGGCTCACTATAATGCAGGAGGTCTAGCTTGGGAATATTGACAGAATACTTTGATATTCCAAAGAAACCACATGTAAGGCCAGCAGCAATCCTTCCATTTATTACTCACAGATCATGATAAGGGCTGGTTGGACAGTTACTGTACTGCTCAGCAAGGAAACAAAGATTATATAGGGCTCAACAGCAGCATGGGGGAGCCCAACTGATACATAGAACAGCGAAGCAATTTAGGCAGCTCAGTAAATGATTAACAGCTCATAGGATGTTATGAGCTTTTATGGGGGAACCAGGCTGCTTACTGGAACACCATGAACATAGTTTTAAGCAATTAACATATTTCCAATATACAGACTTTGATTCTTATCTTGGTGTCAACTTTTCCTCTCAAGTAGACGGATGGGCCACTGGCCAAGTTGGCCTTCTGTTTCCTGCTTCTATATCTTTGGGTCATGGAAAGGGCTTCCCTTCTTATCTAGACCCTATATTCACCATCCCAGAACTTGCCCTGTAAGTACAAACAACTTATGAAAAACAATTAAGTCAAAGGAGCCTGGAACAAAGAATGAAGTTGTTTGATGTCATAAAATTGAGTGCTTAGGAAGGTGAGATTGTCTATTTCACAAGGATTGGAGGAGGTATTTGAATTCTTATAAATGGGGGGATTTCTAAGGCCACAGGATAGCACAAGACCAAGACAAGGGGCAGGCTCAGAAAACATGAAGTGGACCCTGCAGTTCACAGTTGTATCAGGATGATTTCTTTGATAGTATGGCTAAACTATGAAGGAAGGCAAGTGCCAAAAGAAAAGCCAATTTGTAAAAACTGTGAAAGGTTTTTATTTTTTCCTTGGCACTCAAGGAAATCTCTGTCATATCACAACCTGGATACAAATTTAAGGAGAAGACAGCTCAGGGACTAAATCCCAGAGATAACACATTAAAATATTAAAATGTGCATTGTGTAAAAAAGATTACAATGCAAACAAAGAAAAGGCAAATGATATCTGATCAAAAGGAATGGGATAAAAATCCATATAAAGACTTTTTTTAAATAAAGAATTTCAACATACTAAAGGAGATATGTGAAAACATGGAACTAAAGGATAGGGAAGAATGAATGAATAATATGAGAAACTTAATAAAAGATAAAAATTTTTAAAAAGGAAGCAAACAGGAACAGAAATACTGGAGTTGTAAAACACAGTAACTAAAATAAAAAATTCCCTAGATGGTTTCATAATCCTCTTGAAGCTGGGAGAAGAAAGATTAGTGAACTCAGATATAAGACAAATGAAAAGTTTCAGGGTGAGGAACAGAAAGACAAAAGGAATAAAAAAGTTATCAGAGACTCTGAGACCTGTGGGGAACCATCAAACATGCCAAGATACACATTTTGTTAGCCAACAATGATGAGTAAAGAGAGAAACAGGAAGAAGGAATAATCAAATAAATAATGGCAAAATTCCACAATTTCAGTGAAAGACATGAATAAGTACATTCAAGGATCCCAAAGAACTACAAACAGAATAAACTAAAAAAAAAAAATACTTAGGCATATAAAAAGCCAAAATGTTAAATGCCAGTGAAAAGGGGATTGTTACAAAAGTTACAAGAGAGAAGCAACATGTTATTTACAAGGGAGTTCCAATTTGATTATGTCTATTTCTCATCCAAAATCATGGAGGCAAGAAGGCAATGGAATGAAATATTTTAAGTTCTGAAAGAAAATAACTGCCAACCCATTATTTTATAAACCCTGTAACTGTCTTTCTAACATGAGGGAAATATTAAGACATTACCACATAAACAAAATCTGAGGTACTTCATCACCAACAGACTTTCCCAAAAGGTAATGCTAAAGGGAGCTCTTCAAACTGAAAAGAAAGGACACTAGAAAGTGGATCAAAGGCATAAGGAAATGAAGACCTCTGGTGAAAGTAAGCATGTGGATAATTATAAATGCCAGTACTATCATATTGCATATTTTATTAACTCCACTTTCTTTACTTTTTACTAGTTCTACAAAGTAAATGCATAAAAATAATGATAAATATATGGTTTTGAGCATACAATCTTTATAAAGGAAGTGTGAATGCAATTAATAAAACTGAAATGTACACGAAAAACAGTTAAAATGGGAAATTTTGCATTATAAATGTCACTCAATAAAAACAAAAATCCCCCTCACAAAAATTCGTCTGCTCACTCACTCACAGCCCACCATGATTCCTGATAGTATAATCTTGCCTTATCCCAAATACCATATAAATAGAATCATATTGTATGTGGACTTTGGGAATTGCCTTATTTCATTTAAGGTAATATTTTTATATTATTCCCATGTTGTTTCACATGATAGTTCAATAGTTCATTTCTTTTTATTGTGAATAGAATTTCATTATAAGGATATTCTGCACATTGTTAATCCTTTCACCAATGAATAGTCATTTGAGTTGTTTCTACATAGTGGCTAGTTTCAATAAAGTTGCTATAAACACCTGGGTACAGGTCTTTGTGTAGATATATGTTTTAATTTCCCTACACTAAAATTTGCTGATTTACATGATAAGTGTATATTCAGTATTTTGCATATCAGCCAACAATGTACGAGATTTTTAATGGCTACTCCAATCCTTAGGATTAACACTTTCTTTTCATTTAATATTCTATTAAGCCTATAGTGGTAGCTCCATGTGCTTTTTTTTTTTTTTTTTTTTTTTAAGAAATTTTAGATTACATAAATGTTGCATAAAAAATATAGAGGATTCCCATATACCCCACCACCTCTAACTCCCACACTTTCCCCTATTAATAACATCTTTCATTAGGGTGGTATATTTGTTAAAATTGATGAACATCTATTGAAGCATTGCTATTAACCATAGTCTGTAGTTTACATTATGGTTTACACTTTGCACTGTACAATTTTATATGTTTTGACAAAATGTACAATGGTTTGTATTCATCATTGCAATATCATGCAGAACAATTCCAATCTCCCCCAAATGCCCCATTTTCCATCTATTCTTCCCAACCTGGTTGGCTTGTCTGAGACGGTCCAGGTTTTAGCAATGCATTCCACGTGGCTTCTCTGTGATGAAAAAAACCCTTATTTCAGTATTGGGTATGTAAGGGTGGGAGAAAAGTAGGAGGCCAATATGGTAACCCATAATATAGGGGCTGAAAGCAACATTCTTTGTAATGTCAAATTCAAACTACAGCAAAGATTATATAATTTTTGTCACTATAATTTATTTTTCCCTGTTCAACTTATATTGATAATCATGATTTGTAGTTCATAATAATGGATCATGTATAACTGAAAATTAAATGCATTATAAATGTAAGTATCGTATGTCCATCTTCACCTGTGCTTGTAGATTAACTATTGTGTTAATCAATCAGGCTATTAAAGCAACTTCCCACTCAGCTCCCTGAGCCAGAAGTGTTTCAGCTAAGTAAAACAGTGATGTCCATGTCTTCAGAGAAAGTGGGAAGATATGACTAAATGAACCCAGGTATGAGAGTGCATGAGAGAAAGGAAGTTAGGAAAGAAGGGAGGGGAAGGAGGAGAAAAGAAAGAAGGAAGGAAGGAAGAAGAAAAAGAAATAAAAGATGGAAGAAACATGTACATGCTGAAGCATCAATATCACAGCCTGGGTACAACATTGAGAAAAATAGTCATTATTCTATTTTGATTACAGCTGTGCTTTCCACTGTGCCTTTTCAAATTTATGATGATACTTCAGTAGAATTTATTACATCTAGTGACATGCAAAACTGGCAACATAATTCCATTCTCCACTAGACTTGCATCAATAACAGAATTCTAGTCAAAATAAATAAAAGATTAAAAAAAAAAATGAACAAACATACATTTTTCAACTATAAGCAAAAGAAATAATTTTATTGGGAATACCAGGAAAACATCCAGCAGTTTAGACTTGCAAGTATGAGCAATTACAAGGACGCTTTTGTTACAAATGGCAAAGAAACGAAGTTGAACATACTCTGTGAATTCAGGAAATGGTTTCACTAAATTCGATGGAGAAATTAATTTTGACCATATTATATTCTTGTGATGCTAGACATCATAGCACCATTATTCATGGAAAAGAGACTATTTGCCTTTAAATTCAATGTGATTTGTATTCACTTACACTCAGCATGAAGTAAAAATTGGAGAACAAATCCTTTCCTTTCGTATTTAACCAGGTGGTGATTATTTGGATGGCTGTGGACAATGGCAGAGAATTCAGCTTATCTGAAAAGTTGTAGTTTTTATTGGTCCATGGTAAGTAAAAGAGAAAATCTATGGGGCACAAGGTAAATGTTTTATAATTAGATATTGTTTACATGATACAGATTATGAAAATCAAGTAAAAATATAAATTCATGATTTTAGAAACTGAAGAATCTTAAAATACCTAGACAGTAATTGAAAAATACAAGAACCAGTTTGGAAGTGAAGAAACTTTCTGAGTTAATTATGTTATCACTTATAACAATAAAATTTGGAAAAATTTAAAGATGGAGGCACAGATGTAGCTCAAGTGGTTGAGTGCCTGCTCCCCATGTATAAGGTCTCAAGTTTGATCCCCAGTACCCCCTAAAAACAAGACAAATAAATGAAAAAACAATTCTCATTAGGGAGTAGATGTAGCTCAGTGATTGAGCACTGCTTCCCATGTTTGAGGTCCTGGGTTCATTCCCCGGTACTTTCTAAAAAAAAATAAATTGAAGATGGGTTAGATAAAATGAGAAGTTTAGGAGAGGATGCTGTGATAATAGTTCTCAGACTTAATTAGAGCTATGCAACTACATCCAGGCTTTGAGTCAGACAAAATCACTCCAAAGGAAGATGTTCATATTCTCAAAAATATAACAAAAAATGGAGAAAGCCAGAGAAGAGTATACTCAAAACTTCTCAAAAGCTAAACCTCAGAAAAATACACCAGAAACTATGCTTTGGGTAAAAGAATCAATCTCAGAACAAAAGTTACTTAGAAAGCATAATTTGTAAGTGATGAACCTGGATATTGAGATGAGATTTCCAAGCAAGATGCAGACTATGGAATATGCAGTCTGTTTTCCCTTACTACATATTTAAATGACAAAAAGAAGGAGCTAAATTGAGGAAAGAGTGGTTAAGCAAAAAAAAAAAAAAAAAAAAAAAGAAAATGTAAAAGAAAAAAAACTTTCATGATGGATGATCTGAGAGGATCTTAGCATATCTAGATGCAAAGGATATTATATTAGGAAACTCACCTTTGGAAAAGCATGCTCTGGAAAGAGTGCAAAAGGTGTGGCTGAACAATCTTTTGTTGAAGAGATTAAGTTTATACATGGATCTAATCAACCATAACAGCAAAAACCAGTAATAGAGGCGAGTTATCCAGGAAAAAAATCCATGAGGAATCTTCTTGCCTAATGTCAAGAATGCCCTTATTACACATGGGAAAATCAAGGTGTCTGAGAATGCTATAACAACAAAAATACTGTCAGTGGGACATTGATGGGACCAAATTCTTTTTCTTAAAAAATTCTGTAAAATTCTTGGATTTTTCCAGCCAGCAAACAAGCTAATAGAGTAATTCCCTTCAATGATGTATTACCCTTCAAGGAAAGAGAAAGAATGACTCTGAGGGCAGAGCTATAAAAAAAAGAGACACAGAGAGACAGCCATGTGAGTATGGAGGCAGAGATTGTAGTTATGAAGTCCCAAATCAAGAAACGCCAAGGGCTGCAGGCAGCACCAGAAACTAGAAGAGATGCTTGGAAAATATTCTCCCTTAGAGCCTTCAGTGGGCACCAACTCAGCTGAAACCTTGATTCTGGATTTCTGGACTCCAGATCTGTGAGGTAATAAGTATGTATTGTTTTAAGTTGCTAAGTTTTTGATAATTTTTTCAGAAACCATAGGAAACTAATTCAGTAATAATATATTGTATGGTTTTAATTTACATTTCCTTAGGGGTAAAGAGTGGGCCGTCTTCATGTGCTTATTTGCCATCTGTGTATTCTCTTTAGTGAAATGTCTGTCCAAGATTTTTGCTAAATTTCTAATTGTATTATTTTGTCTAATATAAGATTTGTAAATATTTTCTTCCACTTTAGCTGTACTTTGTCTTTATAGAATTGTTTCATGGCAAAATATTTTAATTTGTATGATATTCTTTTTTATGGATTGTGCATTTAGTGTCAAGCCTAAGAATATTTTATCTACATCTAAGCCTTAAAGATTATCTCCTATTTTTCTTAAACATATTAGAGTTTTACAGTTTATATTTCAGTTCATGATCCATTTATCCACTGTGAATTAATTTTTTGAATACAAAGTGAATATAAGGTTGAGATAATATCCTTCCTTCTTTCCCCCTCCCTCCCTCCCACCCTCCTCCCTCCCTTCCCTCTATCCTGTCTTCTTTCCTTTCTTCCTTTCTTTTTATGTCTATGGTTTATCTGTACTGATGTATTTTTCTATGTAATTTTTATGTATTTTTATATGATAAAGGCATCATGGCCTCCTAATAATGTCCACATAAAAACACCCAGAAACTTGAATATATTCTATCATGTGGAAATGAAGTAATTGAGGTTATAAATGGAAGTAAGAAAGTCATTACCCTGGATTGGTTGAATGTATCCAATGTAATTTCAGGAGTTATTAAATGAAGAGATGTCATCAATATGGTGATGTAACATCCCTTGAAAAAGCATACCCATATATTTAGAATATCTTCAAAATAAAAGGACAAATAACACTTGTTTTGAACTCTGGAGCATGGTAGAGACTGGAGAATGACTCCACACATGTTGAATCAAAGAAAGAAAAAATTCAGGTAGGAGAAGTGAGGCAGTTGCACCAAATATACAATCTTTAAAAATTCACTGTTTATACAGGGCAAGAATCAAAAGAAGAAGAGCTAAGAAAATCTGAAGAGTTCATTTCAACCTACATTTAAAGGTCAAGAATATGCTGTAACAATCATAAAAAAAGAACCTTAACATAAACCAATAAAAAATAAAACCCTAAACAAGAAGAAGAAATGGGCCTTCAGAGTTAACACATCAAGAGATTCAGATGCTGAGACATCATTTAAAAATCATAGGCTATAATAAAAAACAGGAAAATATGGCCCAAAGGAACAAATTAAAACATCAGAGAAGATTCAAAAGTTTGAACAACAAATCAAGGATATCTGTTCAAAGAAATCCTAAATCAATTCAAGGAGTTGAAGGAAAATATGGCTAAAGAGGTAAAGGATATTAAGACGACAATACCCTTTACCTCTTTAGCCATAAAAAGCTAAAGAATAATTTGAGTGTATAAAAAGAACCAAAACATAAATTATGGGGATGAAAGGCACAATGTAGAGATTAAAAATACAGTTGAGGCATATAACAGCAGAAGGGGAGAGGCAGAAGAAAGAATCATCAGGCTAGAAGACAAGACAATTGAAATTGTACAGTCAGAATAATAGATAAAAGAATAGAAAAAATTGAGCATTGTATCATGGATTTGAGAGACAGCACAAAGCAGTCAAACATTCACATCATGAGTGTCCAAAAGAGGAAGAGAATGGAAAAGGGGGAATAAGAATATTTGAGGAAATAATGGCAGAAAATTTCCCAACACTTATGAAAGATAAATATTCATATCTAAGAAGCACAACATACTCCAAAGAGAATAAATCTGAAAAGACCTACTCAAAGACTCTAATCAGAATATCAAGTGCCAAAAACAAAGAGATAAGTTTGGTAGCAGCAAGAAAAAAGTGATTCATCACATGCAAGGGATCCTCAATAAGATTAAGTGCCAATTTCACATGAGAAACGTGGAGACAAGAAGTTAAGTGTATGATGTATCCAAGGCACTGAAAGAGAAAAACTGCAGCCGTAAAGAGAAAAACTGTAGCCAAAACTTCTTTATCTGGAAAAACTGTCCTTCAAAACTGAGGGAGAATTTAAAGTATTCAAAGATAAACAGAAACTGAGAGAGTTCATCAACAGTAGAAATGTCTTACAAGAATTACTAAAGGGATTTCTGCAGGTTGAAAGGAAAAGACAAGAGAAAGTGCTATAGATAGTGTGAATAAATGTAGAGCATCAGTAAGGGAAACTAAAATTGTAAGTGCAAAACCCAGTAATACAGTATCTTCAAAATACAACTCGAGTATTTAATTCATACAAGAATTTGAATATAATTGAGCAAGAAAAAGATATGTTTCATGATAATGGATATATAAAATATAAAGTGGTAAAATGGGATAGAAACAACATTAAGAGGAGAAACGAAGGAATATGGGAGCAGAGCAGGTATATGCTATTGAAACTAAGTTGGTATCTTTTCAAACTGCTAGATTATAGATGTAGGTTGTGTTATAAAAACCCCAGGGTAATCACAAACAAAGTATTTTTAAAATATACTAAAACAAAATGATAATTTAATCAGCGAGATATATCAAAATGATCAACTATATAGAAAAGTGGTTTCAGTATGAAAGAGAGAGATAAGAAAAATGTGACATATAAAAACCAAAAGATAAAATGACTGAAATAAGTACTGACTTTACAGTAATAACATTGACTATTGATGGATAACTTTCCAATCAAAAGCCAGAAGATGGCAGAATGTATAAAAAAGCATGGTCCAACCAAATTTTACTTACAAGAGACTCACCTTAGCCTCAAGGGCACAAATGGTTTGAAGGTGTAAGGATGGAAAAAGATAGTCTATGCAAGTAGTAACCAAAACAGAGCTGGGGGGCTAAACTAATATCAGACAGAATAGACTTTAAGTCAAAAACAGTTATAAGAGGCAAAGAAGGACACTATATATTAATAAAAGATGAAAACCATTTATTAATCATAAATTTCTATGCACCAAATCAGGATGCCCCAAAATACATGAAGCAAACACTGACAAAACCGAAAGAAAATTAGTCACCTCTACAATAATGTTGGAGACTTCAATCAACCATTTTCATCAATAGATAGAACATCTAGACAGAGGATCAATAAGGAAACAGAAATCATGAATAATATGGTAGATGAACCAGATCTAACAGACATACACAGAACATTGCACCCAAAACATCAGGATATACAATCTTTTCAGGTGTTTATGGATCATTTTTCAGGACAGACCTTATGTTAGGTCACAAAAAAGTCTCTATAAATTTAGAAATATTGAAAGCATGCAAAGAATCTTCTCTGATCATGATGGAATGAAGATGGAAATCATTAACAGGCAGAGAACTGGAAAATCAGCACATATATTGAACATAAATTACAAGGGAAACCAATGAATTTCTTGAGAGGATTGAAAATGAGAACACAACATATCAAAACTTATGGGATGCAGTGAAGGCAGTGCTAATAGGGAAATCTATAGCCCAAAACACTTAACATTAAAAAAAAGAAATACCTAAAATAAAACATAACTGCACACCTAGACAAACTAGAAAAAGAACAGAAAATTAACGCTTATTAGCAATAAAATTTTCAAAGAATTTTTGTTCACAAAAGAGA
>JAKSZT010054267.1:8949463-8969691 GCA_026826555.1 Tolypeutes matacus | reverse complement strand
GCCATTTTAAATCAGCACACACCACTCAGAACTGAGTGGGAGAGAGTGTGGTCTACAGTGTGAACTGTGGTCTATGGTTGGTGGCAAGGCTCCAGGATGTGTAAGTTCATTGAGGGTGGTGGGCCACACTGTGGGAGATGTTTGTGTGGGATGTGGCGGGAGGTGTGGGAGGTGGGCAACATGGGAATCCTAGTGGGGTCCGTGTAATATTTTGGGTAATCTAAGCACCTCTTAAAATATATATATATAACATTTTTGTAAGCAAATACACATATATGCATATATATTTATATATCATTTTGCAAATGTTTGTATGTATTGTGAAAATTTTGATTTTTACCCATAATAAAAAAAAAAAAGAAAAAAAAAGAAAAAAAAATGTACCACACTAATGAAGGATGTTGTTAATATGGAAAAGTGGGGGAGGAGTAGGGAGTGGGGCATATTGGAATCCCCTATAATTTTATGTAACATTTATGTAATCTAAAGTATCTTTAAGAAAATGTATTAGAAAAAAAAACTGCATTTTGAATATCTAGCTCTGTAACCAAAAGTTAAGAATTAAATGATTGTGACTACTGAAAAAAATAAAAAAAATAAAATAAATAAAGGTAATGTGAAGCCCTTTATAACAGTAGCCCCTACTCTAAATTTGAATATTCCAGGCCATGGTAGTCTCCAATAAGACAAGTCTCAGGTCAGGAAGGGGGAACATAATGCATATGAGTAATAAGATGTTTAGCTGTGTCAGAAATGTGAGGAATATTCAAATAAGATCCCCACTAGCATAATAAGTCTCTTCCCCATAACTTAAGTCCTACATCTGTAACATAAGGTTGCAGAGCAGCCTCTTGTCCTTCCAGACCTTCTACCTTAAATATCTGAGTACTCTGATAAACATCTGTTATTGTGCCAACACCATGAAAACTGAAGGCACCTTTTGTAAAATCCAAGCTTGTGGCCAATATCATTTAGCAATGATAGAGACATCAGCCCTGGTATCTACTAATCCTAAAAATATCTTTCCATTTATTTTTATGGTAACTTCAGGCCTTTCATCTCCAATTGCTGTTTGCCAATAAACTTTATGCACAGTGGAACCAAATCCCCCTGTACGTTTTATAGGCCAAGATTGAGGTTTACAATACAGTAATAGAAGTTGAGCTATACGATCCCCTGATTCAATTTGATAGGGAGTTAAAGTTTATACTCATAAACAGATTTCTCCATCAAACTTGGAGTCAATATTCCCGATCTGCACTAAAACACTTTTGGTTGTAAGACTGCAACGGCCAATAATGAAATTTACATTATTTTTTGGGATAGGCCCTTTAATTCCTGTACTTATTTTTTGTATACCCAGTGAAGGAGTAATAAACTTAGTTGCAGCTGAGGGAAGATTCACAGCTGCACTGCCTTTGGTAGCTGCTTTAAGTTCTGTTACAGGCAGGAGTGAGCTGCTCCGTTGTTAACCCGATACAATTGACCTAGGCTGGGAAATGTGTTCATATTGTTTGTCTGAGGGCCTTGAGCAAGGTCCACTTGGAAGTTTCCCAACTTATTAATGAGACTGCCATTTCTATGATATCTAGAATGGCATTCATTGGCCCAGTGTAACCCCTTTTGGCATATCGGACACACACGAGTTGGTATTGATCTATTATTGCCGCTAGATGGAGCTCTCACACCATTTTTGGCTCAGCAATCTTTTTTCATATGACCTGGTTTCCCACATTTAAAGCAATTTAAATTATTAATCATAGGAATATGTCCCTTTATAGCAGCTGCAAGAAGGTTCATGTTATATGTATTAGACCCAATGTCTTGGCATGCCCTTATATAATCCTGTAAAGTACATCCATTTGCCTTTATCAGATGTAAAGCCTTTTTACACTCACTGTTAGCGTTATCAAAAGCCAACATCTGAATAAGCATTTCTCTAAGATCAGATTGAGTTACTGTCTTGTTGACTACATCTGCCAGCCTCACTACAAATTCAACATAGGGTTCAGTATTTCCTTGAACAACTTTTGGAAATGATTGTACAGCCTGTCCAGAGATGGACATTCATCACCAGGTGGCTAGACAGCACAATCAAACTTGCACAATGGCAATATCATCATATTAAGCTAGATGAGGAACCCCAGCCCATTGACCTATTCCTAATATTTGTTCAGCAGTAATAGGCACTGGTGGATTTTGCTGTTGATTTTATCATGCTACAATATTAGCTTCATCAGCCCACCAAGTTTTAAATTGTAAAATTTCTGCTGAATTAAGAACAGCTTGAGCTAACAAATGCCACTCCCAGGGTATTCATCTGTTTGCTTGTGCCATTCCTTGCACCAATCTTTGAGTATAAGGAGAATTTACACCATATTGAGTGCATGCTTGTTTTAATTCTTTGATAGTTTTAAAAGGAATAGGAGCATGCTCAAATTGTACACCCTCTTGGGGATTTTCAGCATCTACTGGAATTTGAGTTACTGTTAATGGAAAAGCAGAAAAAGTTGCATAGCCTCAGAATCTTCTTCTCTACTTCCCTGTTCTATGCTTTTCATAATTGAAGAGGATGGTGTTGGCACAAAAACAGAAATTTTTGGAGGATCATCAAATGTAAAAAAATGGATCCGTAGATATCTTAGGAGGCTCAGACATGGGTTCAAAAGACAGTAAATCATCTTTTGGAATGGATGGCTTAGGAACCGCTGGAAAAGTTCCATAAACTGCCTTTTTCTTTTCTTCCCTTTTATTAGACATGAACTTATCAGTTTTTGGCTGTTCATTAATTTTTTCATATATATTTTCATTAAAATAAACATTAGCTTGTTCTGCTATCGGTCCAGCTATAGCAGTATCCTGTTTAATATCTTCATTTTCATCTGATTGTAGTGGTTCAAGAGCAACAGAAATAAGGCTACGCAAAGACCATACATGTATGGGAATTATCTCTCCCTTTTGATAAGCCCTTTCTAAAGCTTTCATGACTAACTTCCGTTGTTTCAGATTTAAAATATTCCACCCTTGCAGCTGAAACCAATAACAATGTTTCTGTATAAGAGAAAAAAGTTTCTCAAAAGCCAAGGATTTAATAATTACACCAGTGCTTTTCAATAAAGTTTTTAACACTCTAAAGTACCCTTCAAAATTCAACTGCTGATTCCCCATTTCCCTGATGATCCCAGGCATGTAACTTACCTTTTCTTGAAAACCACTCATCAGGAGCTCCTTGGTCCGCTGCGCACTCACTGAAAGAAAACTTGCATTTTCGCGTCCCTGTTTGGGCACCAAATGTTGATGTTCAGGAACTAGGTCCGTGAAAACAGTACTGCGGATGAGAAATAAGAGACAGCCCAGGTCAGGGGGCCCTCCATCCAAGGGGAGAAGTGTCCCTCTGCATAAAACATCATGGCTTTTATTTAGCTTAGAACAAAGAAAATACATGTACGCATGTGTAAAGGTAATAGTTATGTGATGGGTTACAGGTTAATAAAGTCAGCAAATCTTTAGGGTTAATGGTTCAGTTCTCCTTACATTCCTGGACTTAACAAACCCTGTTAATCATTATCTGACATATATGAGATACACTCCTTGAAGCACAGAATGCTTCTCCACCAGGCTTGTACCAGATCTTAATGTCTTGAGACTAGAGACGCCTGTCCCATACATACCAAGGTGTCTTGCTTTCTGTCACGAGTCATGGCCTTTAATTGAACTCCTTCAAAATAGAAAATCTGGACAGATTTATAAAAAATAAAGAGATTGAATCAATAAGCACAATAAAGAGTTATTACAAACTTTCCAATAAAAAAAACTCCAGGGCCACATATGTTCACTGTGAATGCCACCAAGCAATTAAAGATGAATTGACAGCAGTCTTCCTCAAACTCTTTAACATATAAAAGAAGGCAACACTTCCTAAGTCATTCTTTCAGGCCAGTAATATCATGATATGAAAGCCAAACCAAGATATCACCATAAAACAAAACTATCAACCAGTATCCTCATATATAGAGAGATGGGAAGAGATCCTTAATAAATGCTATCAAAACAAATAGAGTAGCAGATAAAAAATAACTGCATATTATAATGACTACACATTATAGATAATTTATCCCAGAAAAACAATTGTTTTCAACATTTGAAAATCAATCAGGTTAGTACACCACATTAAAAGAAAGAAGGGGAAAATCATGCAATAATTTCAATTAGTTCAGAAAAAAGTTTTTGAGATACTACAACACATTTTCATAATACATTCAGAAAAAAAGGAATACATGGGAACTTCCTCAAACTGACAAGATTATATATGAAAAACCCAGAGCTATTATTATATTCAATGGTGAAATACTGACAACTTTTCCCCTAAGATCAGAAACAAGACAAGGATACTTGCTTTAACCACTTCTATTCAACATTTTACTGGTAACTATATCTAGGTAAGTTTTGCATCCAAACTGGAAAAGAAGAAGTAAAATTATCTCTATTTGTACAAATTGTCATATATACAGAAAATTTCAAAGAACTCCCTCTGAAGAAACATACTACCAGACCTAATAATGAAATCAAGCAAGTTTGCAAGATACAAGATCAACGTGCAACTATCAGTCCTATTTCTATTTACCAGCAATGAACTTTCTGAAATGAAAAAGAAAATAAAATTCCATTTACAATAGCATCAAAAAGAATAAAACCTTAGGAATAAATTTAACCAGGCATGTGAATACTTATAAACTGAAAATATCAAAACTTTGCTGAGTGAAATTAAGGAAGACCTAAGTAAATAGAAAGTCATCCACTATTCATGAATTGACATACTTAATATTGTGATAGGTAAATAATATTGTGTTGATGGTATCAACACCCTAATTATAATTTCCCCACATGTTGTAGATTCAACTCTTTCATTATGTTGTAAAATTGAGAAACTCACTCATTGACATCCTATTCCCCCAAGCATCAACTCCCTCAATAATCTGTTTCTTTGATGGTTGCTTTATAGTGTATTCAGATAGGCAATAATTTCTTCTAGATTTTATAATGATTATATATGTGTGAATTGGTTCTATAGTAATATACTTAGCCTTCAAAAATAGAATGCTTATATTTTGTTTGATTGATTAGTTCCTATCAGATTAAAGATATTTCCTTCATTTTTAATTTGAGGAAAGTTTTTAGCTTGAATAAACTTTGACATTTATCAAGTGTTTTTCCTAGAGTTAATATGAATATTATATAAGTTTTTTCCTTTTATTATTCTGTTGTAATCCTAGTTCAAGGGTCTTAAATATGATCTACCTATAGAACCCAATTAATGAAGGAAACAAAAATAATATGAAATGGAAAAATGAATCAAAATGACTGTTTTCTTATCAAACAACTATTTATAAGAAAAGAAATCAATGGTGCTGACAGGAGTGTTTTGATCAACTTTCCAATAAGATCAATGGAACAATGCCCAAATAGGGGGATATTGTTAAGTAAAATAAAATGAACAGCTGCTTTGGACATTGCCAGGATGGATACATTCCTGAGAATGGATCTTCTAGAAGACAAAAATGATTGTTCTACAGGAAATTTCAAAGAAAATGGAAATGGAATGCACCCTAAAGAATTGTAGATAAGCAGTACCTATTGATAAACCAGTTTTGGTCCAGGAGAGAGAACTTCTTAAATTGGCCCTACATGAGCTTTTCATTCTTAAATTGGAGCTTCTTTATCCTTTCTGAATAAGATGATGCTCAATTTATGAATTGCTCAATAAAATTGCAGAATTCTAAATATAATGTTTTTGAAATATTTATCTTTATACAATATTATCTTTTCTTACTACAACTTAAGATGAGCGTTCTGATGACTTCTAAATTACACTAAACTAAAGATCCCTGCCTTCTTCAATGACATGGATCTGATTTATTATTTCTTCACAGTGTGAAATTAATTCCACTGGTTTACATGGGTTATGCTTAAGGCTTACAATTACCAAAAAAACAGATTTTATAAAAATAAACTTGAATTCTGGCAAGCAAGAAAACCCTATGTATTAGTTAGTGTTATCTAAGGGAACACTAATGCCTTAATGGTAAGTATAGATAGCTGATACTTTTTGCTCACTAAGACCAATCAACATGATATCATCAATATAATGGATCAGTGTGATGTGGTAGGGAAGGATGATCAAGTTCCCATAGACAATATTATGGCATAAAGCTGGAGAGTAGAAATACTCCTGAGATAGGATAGCGAAGGTATATTGCTAGCTTTGCCAGCTGAAAGAAACTATTTCTGGAGGTCTTTAGTAACAGCAATTGAGAAAAAATCATTTTGCAGTTCAATAGCTGCACCAAGGTACCACTGGATGTGTTGATTTGCTGAAGCAATGATACCACATCTGGAAGAGCAGCTGCAATTGTAGTTACCATGTGGTTAATTTACAATAATCGACTGGCATCCTCCAAGATCCATCTGTTTTCTACACAAGACTAATAGGAAAGTTGTATTGAGATTTGGTGTGAATCACCAACCATGAATCATTCATGTCCTTGATAGTAGCACTGATCTCTTCAGTCCTTCCAGGAATCCATTATTGCTTTTGATTTACTATTTTGAAAAGTAAAGGTAGTTCTATTAGCTTCCACATGGCCTTCCTACAATAAAAAGCCCTCACTTTGCAAGTCAGGGAGCAAATGTGGAATTCTGCCAGTTGCTGTGCATATCTATTCCAATTATACATTCTGGAACTGGGGAAATAACCACAGAATGGGTCCACGGATCGACTGTGTCCACCGTGAGATGGACCTGAGCTAAAACTCTATCAATCACCTGACCTCCATAAGCACCTACTCTGACTGGTGGACCACTGTGACATTTTGAGTCTTCCAGAATTAATGTCATTTATGAGCCAATGTCTAATAATCCCAAAACTTCTGATGATTTCCTCTTCTTCAATGCACAGTTACCCTGGTATAAGGTCTCTTTGGGGAAGGCTGGGAGGAAAATTAACAGTAAAAATTTATGGCGGTATAACAGGGTCCTTAACCAAAGGGACCCAGTCTTTTATTCATTCATGGGACTCTGGGTCTATAGTCACAATTCTGGGAATTGTTTAAGGGGTGGTGACTCTGTTTCTGTAATTTAAGTTAGACTTTTGTTTGCTCAAACTAGAATGCTTTTGCTTATACAGATCAAAGAGGAATTTAGTAGACTGCCCATCTAATTTACTTCTAGGTACACCAAGATCTATGTGCCTAGGCCATAGGTCTATGCAACTCAGACTATTTTGATTGCTGCTTTCAGTCTGCTTTTCATTGTGGCAGCCACATCCACAATGTGTTTGACAATTAAGTGCTATCACTTGGCTTCTTCCTGCCTAAGTTCTGATCATCCCCATAGTGTTAAAAATATCCTAGTTCAGTGAGAGCAATTTCCAAGGTAATATATGTCTTACAGAGAAGACCAACCATAGGGCTCTTCAGGGAAGATGATGGTAATCTCATAAATTTAGTCCTTATACTCCTGGTGAAAGGAATGTCCTCTTGACATTTCTGGGGTCTTTGAGCAGGTTTTACATGGTAACTTCATTCTAAAATCCCAATATCTCTAAAATCCCCTTAACTACATTATGCCAGGGCAGTTCTGGCATCATGACCTCAGTTAACACTGGCGATCTTATGATACATATTTCAGCCAGCCACCTGCACTAACTGTTAGAGCCCTTTCTAACACCTTGAGCTACAACATTGAATCCAGAATCTGTACTTAGTTGGCTAATATCAGTAAATTCAGCCTTATCCAACTTTATATTCCTTCCATGACTATCCCATACCTGTAATATCCATTCCCATACATATTCTCCTGTTTTTTTCTATATGAATTAGAATGCTCATACATCTCATTTGTAGTATAGCATACTTTCTCATGATCACACTTTGTACTTCACCTTTGGGGGCTTGTTGTGACTTTAGTATAGTTATAGGTCTGGAAGAAAGGTCTGGTGGTGGGATTGAGTAATGAGAAGCATTAGAAGTGTCTTAAGAGCCATTTACCTCAAGGCATATTTCATTGAAGTTTCATCTGGTGAGACAGAATTACTCTCTTCAGATGGAGATTGGGTGGTAGATTCCTTGAGGCAGGCTGGAGGTTGGGTGGTCATTTCCTCAAGTCATGCTGGAGGTTGGGTAGCCATTCTCAGGTTGGGCTGGAAGTCAAGTGACCTTTATCTTAGTACACGAGGAATGATGAGGAGGGAGAGAAAGAGTAAAGAAAGGGCTAAAAGGTGAAAATACTAATAAACAAAGAAGAAAACAGAATAGATAGAATAGAATTGACATCTTTAAGTTGTGGGCTAATGAAAAGCATGGTATGTAAGAAACACAACAGAAAGCAGAAGGCAGTAAGATGAAGGAAGTAAAAGAGATAGCTCGGTATACAAAATCAATATAGACAGAGAATGGGAAATCACTGAAGAAGAAGCACAGCAAAGAAGAGACAAGCTAGCAGCATCTAATTAAAAAAAAAGAAAAGAAAAGAAAAAAGAAGGGGCTTGGAAAGAGAAAAGCAAAGCAAGAAACAACAAATAAACAGAGAAAAACCAAACAACCACATGAGCAAGCAAACAAATCTAAGGAAGAACAGTATTCCTTTTTGGACCCTTGTGGAACCTCTCAGCCTGCTTGTGTTTACCAATCAATTGCCCTGCAAGGTTCTATCTACAGGTTTTGAGGCAGATTTTAGCTATTAAACTAAATTAAACAGAAAATTTCATTTTTTATTTTTTAAAGTGACTGTCTTCTTTTTTTGGTGAAATAAGGGACCAAAAATATGTCCTTTTCTAGACCACCCCCTTCACTGAGGGGACCCTAACTAGGCTTGTGGACACTAATCAAGCACTTCACACTTCCTGACCTCCCCAGGGGAGCTGAAGTTCTAATGCCAGTCAGTGCAGAATGATAAAAATGGCTGACTCTGCCCCCTCTGGAGCCAAGCCTGAGTATCACCGGGATGTTGGGTAGATCAGGCTTCCTCCGTAGATTTGCCTCTCCCCTCAGCCTAGCGCTGCTTTAAGCTGGCTTATCTGCTTCCCAAAGCATGAGGGTGTCCAGGCAGCCAAACTGACAGAAAGGAAACCCCTCTCCACCTTCTGTCAGAACTCTTCCACTCTCAGGGAATGCTCCCTTTCACTGGATTGCCAGCAGTGTTGGGCTGTATCCCTGGGCAGCTAGGTAAGTCAACTTCCGCAGCAGATTCACCACTCCCCTCAGCCTGTTCCTGCTTCAAGCCAGTTATTTTGCTCCCCAAGGCTGCAAGGGGTTCCAGGCAGCAAAATCCACAGAAAGGAAAGCCCTCTCGACCCTCCACCAGAATCCTCCCACTCTCAGAGAACACTCCCTGTCATTGGGCTGCCTCGGGAATCACGGCTCAAACCATCTTCTTTCCCCGAGGGTGGGGCTCAGCTGTCTGTGTTAACCTCCATGAGCAGGGTTAAAACTCACGAATCTCTACCAAACAATCAACGCCATCCAGCTTCCTCCAGATATATGTCCCTAGCTTCTCGCTCCATGCACCCCCAGCACAGACCCACTGGCAGGACCCCATCCCCAATCAGCTGTCTTCAGAGAGCTAGTCAGCGAGTGCCCTCCTAAATGACACCACCTTGATCTCCCCTCAAATACTGTTTCTGCACCTTTTCCCTTCTCTTCTTCTTCTGGGGTGCCCATGACATGTATGTTGTTGCATTTTATGTTGTCATTCAAGTTTCTGAGCCCCTGTTTAATTTTTTCCATTCTTTTCTCTTTCTTTTTTTCTCTCTTCAATTTCAGCTGTTCTGTCTTCAGTATCACTTATTCTTTCTTCTACCATTTTGAGTCTGTTGTATGCTTCTAATGTGTTTTCACCTCACCTCTTTTGTCTTTCACTCCCATGAGTTCTGTTACTTTTCTGTTCAGGATTTCAAATTCTTCTTTGTGTTCACTCAATGTCTTCTTGATGTCATTTATCTCTTTAGCCATGTTTTTTTTCAACTCATTAATTTGATTTTGGAAATTTATGTGCATCTTGTTAATTAGTTCTCTCAAATCCTGCATCTCTTCTCAGGTTTTGATATATTCCTTTTCTTGGGCCATGTCCTCCATTTCCTTAGTATGGCTCATAATTTTTTGCTGATGTCTAGGCATCTGATTAGGATGTATTTTACACAGATGCTCAATTTCTTTCTCTTTTTGGGGAATTTAGTTCTGGGAGACTGTGCAATATCATTGCTCTTTGATTCTGGATTGTTAAGATTGTCCTTCCTAGTTGCTCAAAACTGGGCTCTGGACCCAGTAATTGGTTGCAGACCTGCTTCCTAGAGCATTGGAGAGGGAAGCTATAAAGACCAGGGAAAAGCATCTCTTACTTATTTTTTTTGTTGTTGCTTTGTTTTGTTTTGTCTCTTACTTATTTTTAATTTTCTCACATACACTTGGTCGGCCAGCAGATGGTGTTCTTGGGCAGGTTTCAGTTCAGTGTCTGGTCAGAGTGTATTTGTTTCAATAAATACAGGATCAATGTGATAGAGCTTCCTGCCTGGAGGCTAAGAGCCTTGTAATTCAAATTTTCTCAGAGATATTTCTCTAGCCTACTCTGGCATCCCCTTCCCTTTTCACAGTTAGGAAGCAATTCCACTCCCTTCTGGGTCCTCAACAACCATTCCTTGTTAGTACAGAAGGAGATTGGGAGGGTCATATATCTTTAGCCCCTTGCTGGCTCCCAAGGCAAATAATGGGATGGCCCTACCCAGCCTTGAAGGGCTCCTGGGATGCAGCAGACCAAATGTGTGAGTCAAAACATGCCTTAGCCCCCCCCCCCCCCGCACGCCTTTACTGAATGTGCATTCTCCACAATCAGTCCTGGCTAGAAGAGAGTGAGATTGAGAGGGTTAGATTCCTCCAGTCCTGTGCCAGCTCCCAGGACAAACCATGTTGTAGTCCCACCTGGCCTGGAATGTCTGGTGGGACACAGTCAAACAAATTTGTGGGTAATAAAATGTGTCAGCCTTAGGATGTGTCCCTCTTTGTCCCCTTTATGGGGTGGTGGATCTCTGGAGCCCTCTTTTTCTGTAGCCACAGGTCCAGAGGCTGGATAATTCTAAGGCCTCTGGGCAGTTGCTCCTGGGCAGCTGCTATTTCAACTCACAGCTCTGTTGTTGGGATTCCCATCCTTTGTCCCTCTCTCCTCTGGGCAGTGTCCAGACTTTGCTTGGTGTCCTAAACCCTAGAAGATCTTTTTACAAGCTGTTTCTGCCTGTCCTCTAGCTATTTCTCTGGAGGAGAAGAGAGCCTCATATTTTTCTAGTCTATCATCTTCCTGGAAGTCCAAGAGCATCTTGACACTGTTTTGTATTTCTCTAAGCTGTCTCTGAGATACATGGATTAATCATAATTGTTTGAGTGATTCATTCAACTGTTACTAATGATAATATTTTTATTACCTGATCTTTGATTACTTCATTTTGTCTCCATTCTTGTTAGGAAATCTAAGAAAAGATGATTATGTTTAAGTTAAATTTCTCTTAGTCTACATATTCTACTTTCTTCAAATTATATATATAGCACTTTATTTTTCTCCTCTATTAATTACTTTACAAATATCATCATCAATGAGGGCCCAGCTTTTATTATACCTGAAGGAGGAAAGGATTTTCCCCAAGTAAAACACAATGAAATGAGTACAAGTTAGAATGTTGGCATAGAATGGTTTAATTTAAAAAGAAACATATAGTTCCTGGGGAACATGGCCAATGAGTTAGGCATAATTTTAGCTCTCAGTAAAACAGCAAAGAAAAAGCCATAGGCTGTCATAGGGACCTGCTTGGGGTCACAGCAAATGAATTATACACCATGACCAAGTGGGTTTCATCCCGGTATGCAATGATGGTTCAACATAAGAAAATCAATGTAATACACACATAAACAGATCAAAAGAAAAAAAAAACCCAAAAAACACATGTTCATCTCTGAAAAGGCATTTGACAAAATACAGCAGCCTTTCCTGATAAAAACACTACATGAGATAGGAATAGAAGGCAAGTTTCTGAACATGATAAAGGATATCATGAAAAACCCACAACTAACAATACACAGTGGTGAAATCTTAAAAGCTTTCCAAGACTGAGAACAAGACAAGGATGCCCACTATCACTGCTCCTATTTAACATCATCTTAGAAGTACTTGCTCAAGTGGTTCATCAAACTAATCATCCCAACCCTATCCCCCTGTCAAGCTTGCACCACCCAACCCAATAGTATCCCTTCACCCATCATATCTCTTCACTGCACAACTACTCACTTCCACCTTATAGATTTCACCCATATGGGCATTGGCTCAAAACCATCTTCTCCCTTCTCACTTCCTGTAAACTTTTCTTCCACACTCTAGCTCTCTGAGTTAGCTCTATTTGCTTAATTCATATCAGAGAGGTCATAAAATATTTGTTCTTAAAAGCCTGACTTTCTTCACTCAACATAAGGTCCTAAAGATTCATCCATGGTATCCCATGTGTTAATACTGTATTCTTTCTTACAGATGAGTAATATTACATTGTATATATCTACCACATTTTGTTTATCCATTCATCTGTTGGTAGGCATTTGAGTTGATTCCAACTTTTGGCAATAGTGAATAATGTCACTATGAACATTGGTGTGCATATATCTATTCGTGCCCTTGCTTTCAGTTCTTCTGGGGATATAATCAGCAGTGGAATTGCTGGGTTATATGGCAGTTCTATAGTTTGTTTTTTGAGGAACCCTAAACTGTCGTCCATAATGGCTGGATAATTCTACATTCCTACCAGCAGTGGATGAGGGTTCCAATTCCTTCACATCCTCTCCAACACTTGTAGTCCCTTGTTTTTCAGTGGCTGCCAGCGTAATGGGGGTAAGATGGTATGTCATCGTAGTTCTGATTTGCATTTCCCTAATAGCTAGTGATGTTGACCATTTTACATGTGCTTTTTAGCCATTTTTGTTTCTTCTTTGGAGAAGTGTTTATTAAAACCAATTGCCCATTTTTTAAATGGGTTGTTTGTCTTTTTAATTTTGATATGTAAGATTTCTTTATATATGCTAGATATTAGGCTGCTACCAGATATATGGTTACCAAATATTTTCTCCCTTTAGGTAGGCTGTCTTTTCACTTTCTTGACAAAATCCTTTGAGGTGCAAAGGTTTTTAATTTTTAGGAGGTCCCATTTACCTATTTTTCATTTCACTGGTTGACCTTGGGTGTGAAGTTCATAAAGCCATTTCCTATTACAAGGCCTTGTAGATGCTTCCCTACATTAACTTCCAAGTTCTTTATTGACTTGGTTCTTATATTTAGATTTTTTATGCATCTTGAGTTAATTTTTATATAAAGTGTGAGATGGTGTTCTGCAGTATCTACAAACCGCAGGCCTTGCTGTGGCCTTGCCTGCGCAACTCAACCCCCTCCCCCGTTCCCCTTTTTCCCTCTCTCCCTCTTCCTTGTTCCTTCTCACCAATCTGAGCTCTCGCCCCAGTTATTGCCTTTTTTGGACAACCTTGCTTCACCCCTTGCCGCCCCCAAATTCTGCCCCTTCTCCCTAGCAACCCCTGACCCTAACCACTGCCCAATGATAAGCCTCCACCATCGGCTGAGGGACTGCCCCCAGCCTAAAGAGTATATATGCACTGTACTTCCTCAATAAAGCTCTCTCTCTCTTTGCTTCTTCCCCCGCACTCAGAGGTCTCGAGTCTTTCTTTCACGCGCGGTCCTTACCAGATACCCCCCACACCTGAGCCGTGGAGACCAGGGAGCCCCCAACCCAACGCCGCTCCCTGAGAACCTCCTCACCCTCGCCGTTCCCGGAGTGCGCACCGGATGGCCCATAACTAGCCAGTGTCGCCCCCCGGGCTGCAGCAGGGCTGATCACCCTCAGGCCCGGGAACAAAGCGGCAATTGGCGCCCAACGTGGGGCACTGCCGGCGGGATAGGATCACGCCCGGTCTTCCGGATCTGGTAAGCATACAGAGGTCCCTTGTAAATTTCCCCTTTTCGGCTGCGACTGTTTCCTTTCTCCTGCTGCTAGAGAGCATATGTACCTTGTTATCTTCCTTTTGCTTCCTATCATTCTTCTATTCGCCCTTCGTATCTTGCTCCACTGCTTCCCTAGCGCCTCTGAGACCCCGTTCCTGCCAACAATCTTCTCTCTCCTGCTGCTCATTCTCCTTCTTATCCTTGTTCCTTCTTAGCCTCCGGACATGGGGGCCTCCTTTTCCAAGCACCAGGCACCACAGGTTCGGGCTCTGGCGCATCTTCTAGCATGCCACAGCTGTCAAGCCTCCTCTAAACAGCTCCAAACTTACTAAGACCTGTGGCTTCTGATTGTTTCAGCTTCCTTTTAATCCCTGGCTCCTCATGTCTAATCTTTGGGATCCTGATACCTATCGCTTGCTCATCGACAGAGTAACGTCTGCCCTGGAGCATGAGGGCAAGCGCTTCCCTCCTGGCCTCATCCCCACACTTATTACCATCCGCTCCTGTCTCCTCGGCGCTAAGCCTCTAGAAGTCTCCCTCTCGGAGCCCTCCTCTTCTGAGGAGGACTGTGAGAACTCTAACGCTTTAGTCTTCCAGCTTAACAACCTCTTGGAACACTCTGATACTGCTTCCAAACCTCTGACAAAAACCATTAACAACCGCGCTCAAAATGGTGCACTTCCGCCTTCTTCACCACCTGAAAAGCGGAATCTTCTATATCCAGAACTGCCCTCCTCCGCTGAGGGCAAAGTTATACTCCCCCCTAGCCCCGTCACCACACCACTTCCTGCCAAACCTCCTGACCCTCCTGCTCCCCCAATCGCTCTGTCGCACCCCCCCGCCCCTTTCTCTCCCCAGCGGCCTTGGCACCTCTGCCCCCGCCACTCCCTATCCGCAATATAAAATTCTCAAAAGCAGTGAATTCAGAGATATATGTTTCTATTGACGTGTTGTAACTTGTATTGTGTTTGTCTGGTTGTTCAGTATCAGTGTATATTTTGATACCTCCGGATAATAATATTAATCTAATAAATAAAAATTATTATAAGAGCTCTATTCATATGGCCAAAAAATTAAATAAGCGCTTATATTAATAAATAAATATGGATATTAGTTTAAAATAATAAAAATAGTTATACTCAAATTAAACCATTATTCTAACAAGTTTGTTTAATGTTAATGGTAATTGCATGTTGTCAGAAGTTTGCTTAAAAACAGTTTCTAAAATCATTGTGGTAACTTAAGTAAAGAAGGTATATAGAATGTGCTTTTATTATTAAAAGAAAGTAATTTTATCATAAGATAAAATGACTAAGTTATTAAAACAGGGTTGGAGTTTTGTTCTTTCTCGGGGTTTCTCAAGTCATTGGTCTGTTTTGGTGGAAGTTTGCACAGAATTTTTCTCCTGGGTGATCAGTGTGCAGGAGGGAAGATGTTTTATCAAAGTAGCTTCTTGTGCTTTGGCCTTGACGTTTCCTTGGAGAGACAGGTTTTGTTACTTTTGGGGGAACATGATGTTTAAACCAGCTTTCTCAAAAAAGCTTTTTGTTTCACACTGTTACAAATGGTTTGGTTCGTTCCCTGAAAGGGGGTGGAATATTGAAAGTGGTTAAGTTCATGTGATAAAAGTTAAATAAAATATTTAAAAGTGTTGTACAATTAAAAGAAGTTTTCTAATTTTATGACAATTAAAGTTGTATAAATAAAAGGTTCATATAAATGCTTTAAAGGTGTATAAAATTGCTGAAAATTTAATAATGTTTCAGTGTAATATTAAACAAAAGTATACTGTTATTAATCATAATTTTAATTATTTTAAAATATAATATGTTATAAAACTACCTCTCTGCCTAAAAATCAAAAGGCAGGTGCTTTAACTTAAGTTTGTCTGATTTACTCCACCTCTACTATATATAATAATAATAATAATAAATGGAAACTAAAATAGTAAGCGCATCAAAGATGTTTTGTTACAAATTAAAAAATAAATAAATAAATAAATAAATAAATAAAGTGCATTTCAAATGGTGTTGTATTCCTCCCTGGAGGAGCTGGCCACTCTCCCAGGGACTGATGCATAAACCTTGAAATGTACTGCCCAAGGAGTATTGTGTTCCTTCCTGGGGAGGCTGGCCCCTTCCTCAGGAATTGGCAAAATACTCAGTAATTGGCATATTATTATTATTGACTTAAAAGATTGTTTTTTACTATTCCTCTTAATCCAAATGATAAAGAAAAATTTGCGTTTACTATTCCTTCTATTAATCATTCAGCTCCTACTGAATGATATCAGTTCAAAGTTTTACCTTAGAGAATGATAACCAGTCCTACCTACATTATGTCAATCCTTTATTCACATTCCATTACAAATTTTGCAAAAACAATTTCCTAAGGTTATGATTATTCATTATATGGATGATATTCTTTTTGCCGCTGAGCAATCTTAAGAGCTGAAACAATCATTTCAGCTGGCTAAAGAAATTCTTCCTCAACATGGGTTGCAAATAGCAGAAGAAAAAATTCAAAAACAGGTTCCTTTTCAATATTTAGGTCATACTATTAATAGAAATATTATAACTCCACAAAAGGTCCAGTTTTGAACTGATAATTTATGTACTTCAAATAATTTTCAGAAATTACTGGGTGATATTAATTGGGCATGGCCTACTTTAAGAATTCCAACTTATGCTTTACCCTAACAAGAGACCCTGACTTAAATAGTCCTCGCATTTTAAGCCCAGAAGCAAAAGAGGAGTTAAATGGCTGGAAAAAAGAGTGCAAAATTGCCAACTAACAAGGATAACTGTAAATCTTCCAATTTCTCTTTTAATATTTCCATCTTGCCATTCCCCTACTGGGATACTTTGACAAGAGGATGGCATAATAGAATGGATATTCCTACCTAACAAAGATACAAAAAAAACTTCTGATTATCATAAACTTACACATACTAATGATTCTGGCTTACGTCATAAATATCCCCACTTAACAGTAAAAGAAAGTAAGAGGATTGTTAGACAATGTACTACTTGTGGGCCCATAAATGCCCCCACTTTCTCTCCAGGAACTAATCCCCATGGAGAACATCCTAATGAAATTTGGCAAATGGATGTCACACATGTGCCTTCTTTTGGCCGCCTTCAGGATGTGCATGTGACGGTGGATACATATTTTAATTTTATTTGGGCAACTGCTCAAGCTGGTGAGAAGGCCTTACATGTACGTTCTCATTTATTACATTGTTTTGCTGTAATGGGCCTGCCAGCACAGCTAAAAACTGATAATGGGCCTGCCTATCTTAGTCAATCTTTCAAAAAATTTTGCAGTGACTGGAATATTCAACATGTTACAGGAATTTCATATAACCCCGAAGGACAAGCAATAGTAAAAAAAAAAAGTAATCACTTATTAAAATTAATGTTGTAAAAACAAAAAGGGGGAGATGGAGGAGAGTCTGCTGGGGACAGACTGTCTAGAGTATTGCTTACCTTAAATTTTCTTAATAGACAACAAATTTCTAATATCACAGCAGCAAAAAAACATTAGGATGTTAAAAAAAAAAAAAAAAGAATGAAAATGAAAAATATGGACAACCTGTATATTGGAAAAATGAAAGAACCAATAAAGGGGAAAAAAGGAGAGGTAAACTTTTGGGGCCGAGGTTTTGCTCTTATCATTACAGAAACAGGAGAAGAGCAGTGGATCCTCTCTAGAAAAATCAAGCCTAGAGTTGAAGATGCTGCCAAGACTTAAACTATGGACATAGTGGTTTTACAATGAATTAATTATAGGTAAAGTATTAGGTCAAGGTAAGATACCACATCATAATTACACTTATTGGACATACATAACCAACTCACCTCTTCTAGAGCTGTTAATTTGGAGTGCCTGCTACGCTCAATTTTACCGCTTCTACCCCAAACACAACCGTCAATAATCCACTTTGGCAAATACTTAATGCTACCTTTCTTGATCTGAACGCTTCCCACCCCAACCTCACTCTTTCCATTCATAACCCTACCGATCCTTCCTGGATCACGGGTCGAACTTGGGGAATCAGGCTGTATGTATCCGGCTCTGACCCTGGCACACTCCTGCTTATAAAAAAAGAATGGGCAGGGGTAAATCATGGCCCAATACCGGTTGGCCCCAACCCCGTCCTCTAGGCCTCCGGTTTCCTCTTCTCCACACTCACCCTCTCACGCAACTCATACTAACTCATCTAACGCAACTCATGCTCCCTCCGTCACTCCCTTCATTCCGCCTAAACCCCCCAACGTCCCCCTTTCACTTGCCAACCCGTTTCTATCTCTCCTCAATGCTTCTTTTACCCATTTAAATGCCTCCAATCCCAATCTCACCCAGAACTGCTGGTTGTGCCTCTCCTCCATTTTGCCCTACTACGAGGCGATTGCTGTTAATGCCTCCTATAAAGATTCTTCGGAAGAGAGCCCTGCCTCTTGCAAATGGAATCATACTAGGGGCCTGACTATACAGTCTGTCTCTCGTAGTGGGCGTTGTGTGGTTAAGATTAAGGGCACCGTCACCTCCTCCATGCAGTCTCTCTGCAACTATACCTTATCCCCTAATTCAGGTACTAAGTTTTTGGTCCCCCACAACGATACGAAATGGCTCTGCTCCTCAACAGGTCTAACACCGTGCCTGAGCGTCGCCACCCTCAACACCAGTGGAGAAACCTGTGTGCTCGTTACCATTCTTCCCCACATTTATTTCCACACTAACGATCAATTTCTTACATTTTGGCAGCATCAACTACTCCCGGTCAATATACAAAAACGTGAGATCATCACCGCTATAACTCTTGCTTCACTCCTAGGTGTTGGTGGGATCGCCCTCGGAGCTACTGCTCTCGGCACACAACAAACCGCTCTTTCCTCCTTGCGTAGAGCTGTGGATGAAGATATTGCCCGTATAGAAACTTCTATCTCTCACCTGGAAAAATCCTTAAACTCTCTGTCGGAAGTGGTCCTCCAAAATCGTAAAAGACTTGACCTCCTCTTCCTAAAACAGGGGGGGCTGTGTGCCGCGCTAGGGGAAGAATGTTGCTTCTATGCCAACCACTCCGGCCTCATAAAGGACAACATGGCCCAGCTGAGGGAAGGCCTGGCTAAGCGCAAAAAGGAGTATGAAGCCCTTAGCAGTAACACCTGGACGTCCTGGGGATTTGACAAACTCCTCCCTTACCTCCTCCCCTTCCTTGGCCCTTTAATACTCATTCTGCTCCTTCTCTCTCTAGGACCTACCCTCTTTAAAAAACTTTTACAGGCGATCCGCAACTCTCTCTTCGACAAGCCAATGACCGTCCGCTATCAGCGAGTCCAAACCCGTGAAGTCGACTATCTGCATCTCTCCAACAACAACCAATCCTTCAATCACCCAATCCATGCCGATCACTCACCCCTCTAGGCCCCTGCCCTGTCCCTCCTCCCTTTCCAAACAAACCTCTCCACCTATTACAATTTGGCCAAGATAGAGCTGAACTGGTGAGCCAATGACGGGCAACCTAGCCAGGCACAAAAGGAAGCCAACCTAAGACAGGGCACCAGCTGCTGTTGCTCTGCTGGGCTGTTGTCCTATGACGGGCAACTGAACCTTATACTAGCACCGCTGGACAACCTAAAACAGGAACCTAGCTGATTCTTGCCATGGCGCCTGGCTCAATCATTGCTGCTAGAGTCTCCAAAGACGGGTAAGATCCAGCCCCCTTTTTCTGCATGGTTCTGACCTAAGACAGGCACAGTCCCTACCGTTCATGCACAGCTGCTGCTGGGATAGCCCAAAGACGGGTAAGAGCTACTAGTGCCTCAGCTGGCTATGACCTAAGACAGGCCCAGCTCCCTATCTGTTGGCCTAAAAAAGAAATAAGGGTGGAGATGCAGTATCTACAAACCGCAGGCCTTGCTGTGGCCTTGCCTGCGCAACTCAACCCCCTTCCCCGTTCCCCTTTTTCCCTCTCTCCCTCTTCCTTGTTCCTTCTCACCAATCTGAGCTCTCGCCCCAGTTATTGCCTTTTTTGGACAACCTTGCTTCACCCCTTGCCGCCCCCAAATTCTGCCCCTTCTCCCTAGCAACCCCTGACCCTAACCACTGCCCAATGATAAGCCTCCACCATCGGCTGAGGGACTGCCCCCAGCCTAAAGAGTATATATGCACTGTACTTCCTCAATAAAGCT